>JAVJIF010013238.1:0-142652 GCA_038442645.1 Agave tequilana
CCTAATACTTCCTAATTAGCCTTAAGTGAGTTTTATCTTTAAACCCTAGCCCTCTACTATAAATAGGGGTGTTTAGGGAGAGGTTGATCACAAGAAAAATTTGCAAAAGTTTCAAAAGTTTAAGGCATTCAAAAGAGCTTGTTTCTTGGTTTTGTGCTGAAAAATTCTCTCTCATTTTCTGAAGTGTTTTCAAGAACTCTCTGATTTCTTTTTCTTTTCTCCTTACACACAAGAGCTTCATTCCTACTCATTGTTCTACAAGGATTTTTGTAAGGGAAAAGAGTTTGCAATAGAGAGTTTGTGGTTTTTGATCACCAAGAGAGAACTTGTACTGAGATTGTGGAGTTGGGTACTCCGGTGTTTTTGTAACATCTTTGTGAAGTTATAGTGGTTAGAAATCCTTCTGGGGAAGGCGGGGACGTAGAGCTGGGTGCTCGAACCTCGGAAAAATTCTCGGTGTTTGCGTTTGGTTTACTTGCTCTTGCTTCTTGCTTTACTTTCATTGCTCTTATTACTTGCTCTCTATTTTCATTGCAATATTCACTTGTTTCATTCATCTTGTCAATCATAGTCCCATATAACAAGATTGCATTGTGCACCTCAAACTCATATCCAGAGGAATCACGAGGAAGGAGTTCAGAGCCCTTCACGGGGAATCCGGCTTCTAGTCTTGTTTTGGGAGATTGTTGCATCATATTTTTTATTTGTGCATTGATTAGCATTATCACCTATTCACCCCCCTCTAGGTGATTTTTAATTGGTATCAGAGCTTGACTCTAGGTTTGGCTTAACATCCTTAGAGAGATCCTTAAAATTTGCTAATCAACATTTGCATTCCATTTGTCATTCACTAGTAAACATGGCCGATAACATCAAAACCCTCCAAAATTTGATGGACTCAACTTCCCTATTTGGAAGGTTAGGATGACTATCTTTTTGCAATCTTTAGGTAGCTTAGTAGCTAAATCCTTGACCAAAACCTATGTAGTACCGATAGTGATGAGAGCACATGGACCGACTTTACCTTTAGAGAATATGAGGCTAACTCCAAGGCCCAAAATCCCTTCTAACCGCCTTGAATGAGGACGACCTTACACGGGTAATACATTGCCAATCCGCCTATGAGATTTGGCAACATTTGTTGGTCACACACGAGGGGACTTCACAAGTTAAGAGAGCTAAGATAGATCTCTTAAGGTCCCAATATGAATCTTTTAAATAATTGATGATGAAACCATTGATTGCATGATTACAAGGTTTACTAAAATCACCAATGCTTTTTCCTCTTTAGGTGATGATATCTCCAATGACCAAAAGGTGCGAAAAGTGATTCGGGCTCTTCCTTCATCATGGGGATAAAGGCCACCACCTTGAAAGAATTGAACGACAAGGATGAAATGGACCTCATTAGCCTCATTGGGAACTTAAAAACCATGAGATGGAAAAGAAGACAAGAGAAGATGCCGCTCCGCTAAAGAAGAAGTCCATAGCCTTCAAGTCTTCATCCACTCTTGAGGACGATGAAGAAGATGAAGAAGAAGATGAGGAGCTCTCCCTTCTTGTGCGAAATGTCAAAAGGATGTACCGGAAGAACAAGCCCAACTTCCGAAGAAAATTTGAAGGTAAAGAGGAGAGAAGAATTATTTGCTACAATTGCCGAAAGCCCGGACATATCATGGTGGATTGCCCGGAGTTCAAGAAGAAGATGACTTCCTCCTTCAAGCCAAAGAAGCCGGTGGAAAAGAAAGCGTACAAAGTCAACTTGGGATTCGGAAAGCGAGTCCGAAGACGAGTGGATACGGCAAACATGTGTTTCATGGCAAACACACCAAAGGTAACCTCTCATCCTCTTGATGAAGAAGAAGATGAATTAAGTAAAGAAGTTCTTGTACATGCTTTTGTAGAACTCTCCGAAACTTATGATAATAAAAAGATTGAGTGTTCAAAATTGGAAAAGGAAGTTGCTTTTCTTAAAAATCAACTTGCTATGGTTTCTAAAGAAAAAGATGAAATTTCTTCCAATCTCATTTCTATCCAAGAAGAATTTAGTGCTTACAAGGTTTCTTGTAAGGCAAAATTTCCTAAGGTTGATGAAAAAGAAATTTCTTCTTTAAAAACTAAAATGGTTGATTTGAAAAGGTTTTGAAAGATTGTGCTTTTTAACACAAAGAAACTTGAAGAAAAGTTTTCTAAAAAGCACACCTCTCATGCTAAAGATCCTCATATTAAGATTCCCCATGCTCACACTACACATCACACTCATGCTAAATCCACACATGCTCACAAATCTCACACTCACTATGCTTTTAAATATGGTAGAGTGTATGATGTACTTATTGTGGTAAAAATGAACATTTGGCTAAGTTTTGTTATGACCAAGTAAATAGATCAAATAATCTTGTTTGGGTTCATGGCACTAACCCATTAGGACCAAGAAAATGTGGGAACCAAAATCAAGTCCTAAATTGTTTGATGTAGGTGCACACCAAGGCTCCAAGATGTAAGGAGCGGTGGTACCTTGATAGTGGTTGTTCAAGACACATGACATGGGACATCAATAACTTTACAACCCTATCAAGGTACATGAAAGGTGGCACCATCACTTTCGGGGATGACTCCAAGGGAACTATCATCGGTATAGGTAACATTCAAATTGGTGCATCTCTTATTATAGAAAATGTAGCTCTTGTTGATGGTTTTGAAGCATAACTTGCTTAGTATTAGTCAACTTTGTGACCGTGGACTTAAAATTGTTTTTGATGATTCTTCTTGCAAGATTTTTGATGTTAAAACCAATGATTGTATTCTCACCGGTTTTCATGACAATAATGTTTATATCATTGACATGCTTAATTTAGATTGTTCTACTAAATGCTTGAATGCTTTTGATGAAAATTCTTGGCTTTGGCATAGAAGATTAGGACATGCATCTTTTGACCATCTTTCTAGGATTAATTCTAAGGAATTGGTGAAGGTTATACCTTACTTGAAGTTTGAGAAAGACCGCATTTGTGGTGCGTGCCAAATTGGGAAACAAACCAAGTCTTCCTTCAAACCAATCAAGGATATCATGTCAACTAGACCATTAGAATTAATTCATATGGATCTTTTTGGATCAACTAAAACTAAAAGCTTAAATGGTAGAAGATATGCATTTGTTTTAGTTGATGATTTTTCCCGATTTACTTGGGTTTTCTTTTGGAACACAAAGATCAAACTTTTTCTCATTTCAAGATTTTTCGAAAAAGGGTTGAAAAAGAAAAAGGTTTTTGATTTTGAAAATAAGGAGTGATAGAGGTGGTGAGTTTGTTAACCAACTCTTCATGACTTATTGTGATGAAAAGGGAATCAAGCATGAAATGTCATGTCCTAGGACTCCACAACAAAATGGAGTTGTAGAAAGGAAAATAGAACACTTCAAGAGATGGCTAGGACCATGATAAGTGAATATGACCTCCCTCAATATTTATGGGCCGAGGCCGTAAACACCGCATGCTATATTTCAAATCGTATTTATTTGTGTAAAAATTCTTCCAAAACATCTTTTGAAATGTATCATTCTAGAAAACCTAATGTTGCATATTTCAAAGTTTTTGGATGCAAGTGTTTTGTTTTGAATACTAAAGATAACTTGGGTAAATTTGATGCTAAGGCTTATGAAGCAATCTTTGTTGGATATTCTACTACTAGCAAAGCTTATAGAGTATTCAATAGATCTTCACTTACCATTGAAGAATCCATGCATGTTAAATTTGAAGAATTTAATGTGGTTGTTGAGAATGTTGTAGAGATTGACCCATTAGGTGAAGACATGGAGAGACTATCCTTGAAGGACTCACCCGCTCAAGATGATAAGTAAGAACCAATTGGTGACGTTCAAGAGGATAAAGAGGAAAGCTCTCAACCACTTCCTAAAGATTGGAGATACGCTACAAACCACCCCAAGGAACTCATCTTAGGTGATGTCTCTAAAGGGGTAACAACTCGCTCCAAGCTCCATGACTTATGTGGTAACTTTGCTTTCATTTCTCATTTTGAACCCAAAAGCATCCTCGAAGCCGAGGCGGACTCATATTGGTTGCTAGCCATGCAAGAGGAACTCAATCAATTTGAGCGCAACCAAGTTTGGCACCTTGTTCTCAGGCCCCACGATAGACCAATAATTGGTACTAAGTGGATCTTTAGAAACAAGATGGATGAGTCTGGTAATGTCATTAGAAATAAAGCTAGGTTAGTGGCCCAAGGTTACAGTCAAGTTGAGGGAATTGACTTTGAGGAGACCTTTGCACCCGTAGCACGGCTTGAAGCCATACGGATGACACTAGCTTGTGCATCTTTTAAAAATTTTAAACTTTTTCAAATGGATGTGAAAAGTATATTTTTGAATGGTTTTATAAATGAAGAAGTTTATGTTGAACAACCTCCCGGTTTTGTTTATCATGTTCATCCTAATTTTGTTTTTAAACTTGATAAAGCTTTGTATGGATTGAAACAAGCTCCAAGAGCTTGGTATGAAAGGCTTTCTAGTTTTCTCATTTCAAATGATTTTGTTAAAGGCAAAGTAGACACAACTCTTTTTACTAAGCATGTTGATAATGACATTTTAATTGTGCAAATTTATGTTGATAATATAATTTTTGATCTTCTAATGAGTTTTTTATACAAGGAGTTTGAAAAGGTTATGCAATGTGAGTTTGAAATGTCTTCCATGGGTGAATTGAATTTCTTTCTTGGACTCCAAATCAAGCAATTGCAAGATGGGAACTTCATATGTCAAGCCAAATACGCAAAGGAACTCATAAAGAAGTTTGGACTTGAAGACTCTAAAGTTTGCAACACTCCCATGGCAACTACAACCAAGCTTGATAAGGATGACCAAGGTAAAACTGTTGATATTAAATTGTATAGAAGCATGATAGGTTGTCTTTTGTATTTGACGACAAGTAGGCCGGACATAATGTTTAGTGTGTGTCTTTGTGCTAGATTTCAATCGTGCCCTAAAGAGTCCCATCTTATTGCGGTTAAACGCATCATTCGTTATATTAAGGGCACAATTGGAATGGGTCTATGGTATCCGAAAACCGGAGATTTCTCAATGACGAGTTATTCGGATGCCGACTATGCGGGTTGTAGAGTAGATAGAAAGAGTACTAGTGGGACATGTCAATTTCTTGGTAATTGTCTTGTTTCATGGTCCTCTAGGAAATAAAATTCCGTAGCTCTCTCAACCGCCGAGGCGGAGTATGTTGCCGCGGGGGCTTGTTGTGCACAAGTCCTTTGGATGAAACATACTCTCCTTGACTATGATTTGCATTATAACCATATAAAATATTTTGTGATAATACTAGTACTATACACATGACTAAGAATGCAAATCAACATAGTAAGACCAAGCACATTGAGATTAGATATCACTTTCTTAGAGATCATTTTGAGAAAGGAGATATAGATATTGATTATGTTTCTACGGATTTGCAACTAGCCGATATTTTTACTAAACCTCTTGATTTTGCTAGATTTTCTTTCATTTGTGGTGAACTTAATGTTTGTGTTATTGAATAAAAATCTTTTCATAACCCTTTTTGATGTATGACAAAAAGGGGGAGAATGAGTTTTATGATAGAATTATGAGCTCATATGGTTTGGTTCCATATGAGTGGTTTTTGGATGTGTTTATACATGTTTTTGGTTTTTGGATGTGTTTATACATGTTTTTGGTTTTTGGATGTGTTTTTTATGAATTCTTGGTTTAAGTTTAAGTGTTTTGTAAGTATTTTATTTCATGATTTTTAGTCTTATGATTTTTGCTTGCACCTTACATTGTTTCATGATAGCATAATTTGAGGGGGAGCTTTCTCCTCCCCTATATTTTTGCTTATAGCCTATTTGTTTTGTCATCATCAAAAAGGGGGAGATTGTTGGCCAAAAGGTTACACTCTCCATTTGTTTAGAGTTTTGATGATAACAAAACAAATTAGAGCTATTTGGTACTAATTAGTTTGTTTAAGATAAGTTTCAGGTTAGTACCATATTTGGAGGCCATTACTTAGCTATTGCAAGAACCTCTAGGTTCATGAAGCAAAGAAGGCGTTTTGCACATCAAGAAAGGAATATAGAAGAGAAGGCTCTAGCAAGGCATTGCATGACTCAAGACTTCAAGATTGCTCAAGATAATTCATTAGATTTGTTTCTAGTTTTATAGTTTTTAAAGAATAGTGAATAGGTTTGAAGCTCTATCACACACATTTTTGCACACATCTTATTTCCAAAAATATTTCCTATAATATGTACAAAATATTTTTTGTATACAATCTTCTGCCTACAAACTCATTTTTATGTTTTGTATATATCCCTATTCAAAAACATACTTTGTTTATTTTTAAAATTCCTTTCAAAATCTGTTTCTGTTTTTGACTTTTGACCTGAGACGGTCGACCGCCCGGCCGACCAGCCCTGTGTCAGGTCAAGTCGGTCGACCGTCCCAGTCGACCGTGGTTCTGGCAGCAGTGCGTATCCGTGTGCACGTTTCACGGTCGACCGGGCGGTCGACCGAAACCTGCCTGACTGTAAAACATTTGCTCTCTGTATTTTTCGGTCGACCGGACGGTCGACCGAGAGCCGAAAACGGCTCTTATTTTGAACTTCGGTCGACCGGCCGGTCGACCGAGTGTGCCGTTTGACAGTAACGGCTAGTTTTCTGAGCAGAATTATTTTTGTCTTTTTCTTTCTAAAAAGGGCTTAAATGATATTTACTGATCCTAATACTTCCTAATTAGCCTTAAGTGAGTTTTATCTTTAAACCCTAGCCCTCTACTATAAATAGGGGTGTTTAGGGAGAGGTTGATCACAAGAAAAATTTGCAAAAGTTTCAAAGTTTAAGGCATTCAAAAGAGCTTTGTTTCTTGGTTTTGTGCTGAAAATTCTCTCTCATTTTCTGAAGTGTTTTCAAGAACTCTCTGATTTCTTTTTCTTTTCTCCTTACACACAAGAGCTTCATTCCTACTCATTGTTCTACAAGGATTTTTGTAAGGGAAAGAGTTTTACAAAAGAGAGTGTGGTTTTTGATCACCAAGAGAGAACTTGTACTTGAGATTGTGGAGTTGGGTACTCCGGTGTGTTTGTAACATCTTTGTGAAGTTATAGTGGTTAGAAATCCTTCTGGGGAAGGCGGGGACGTAGAGCTGGGTGCTCGAACCTCGGAAAAATTCTCGGTGTTTGCGTTTGGTTTACTTGCTCTTGCTTCTTGCTTTACTTTCATTGCTCTTATTACTTGCTCTCTATTTTCATTGCAATATTCACTTGTTTTCATTCATCTTGTCAATCATAGTCCCATACAACAAGATTGCATTGTGCACCTCCAACTCATATCCAGAGGAATCACGAGGAAGGAGTTCAGAGCCCTTCACGGGGAATCCGACTTCTATTCTTGTTTTGGGATTGTTGCATCATATTTTTTATTTGTGCATTGATTAGCATTATCACCTATTCACC
The DNA here is from genome assembly GCA_038442645.1 of Agave tequilana. Lineage (NCBI taxonomy): Eukaryota > Viridiplantae > Streptophyta > Magnoliopsida > Asparagales > Asparagaceae > Agave > Agave tequilana. Next base: position 7,492 of record JAVJIF010013238.1, read on the forward strand.
CCCCCTCTAGGTGATTTTCAATTAGTATCAGAGCTTGGACTCTAGGTTTGGCTTAACATCCTTAGAGAGATCCTTAAAATTTGCTAATTAACATTTGCATTCCATTTGTCATTCACTAGTAAACATGGCCGATAACATCAAAACCCCTCCAAAATTTGATGGACTCAACTTTCCTATTTGGAAGGTTAGGATGACTATCTTTTTGCAATCTTTAGGTAGCTTAGTAGCTAAATCCTTGACTAAACCCTATGTAGTACCTGATAGTGATGAGAGCACATGGACCGACTTTACCTTTAGAGAATATGAGGCTAACTCCAAGGCCCAAAATTCCCTTCTAACCGCCTTGAATGAGGACGACCTTACACGGGTAATACATTACCAATCCGCCTATGAGATTTGGCAACATTTGTTGGTCACGCACGAGGGGACTTCACAAGTTAAGAGAGCTAAGATAGATCTCTTAAGGTCCCAATATGAATCTTTTAAAATGATTGATGATGAAACCATTGATTGCATGATTACAAGGTTTACTAAAATCACCAATGCTCTTTCCTCTTTAGGTGATGATATCTCCAATGACCAAAAGGTGCGAAAAGTGATTCGGGCTCTTCCTTCATCATGGGAGATAAAGGCCACCACCTTGAAAGAATTGAACGACAAGAATGAAATGGACCTCATTAGTCTCATTGGGAACTTAAAAACCCATGAGATGGAAAAGAAGGCAAGAGAAGAGGTCGCTCCGCTAAAGAAGAAGTCCATAGCCTTCAAGTCTTCATCCACTCTTGAGGACGATGAAGAAGATGAAGAAGAAGATGAGGAGCTCTCCCTTCTTGTGCGAAATGTCAAAAGGATGTACCGGAAGAACAAGCCCAACTTCCGAAGAAAATTTGAAGGTAAAGAGGAGAGAAGAATTATTTGCTACAATTGCCGAAAGCCCGGACATATCATGGCGGATTGCCCGGAGTTTAAGAAGAAGAGACTTCCTCCTTCAAGCCAAAGAAGCGGTGGAAAAGAAAGCGTACAAAGCAACTTGGGATTCGGAAAGCGAGTCCGAAGACGAGGTGGATACGGCAAACATGTGTTTCATGGCAAACACACCAAAGGTAACCTCTCATCCTCTTGATGAAGAAGAAGATGAATTAAGTAAAGAAGTTCTTGTATATGCTTTTGTAGAACTCTCCGAAACTTATGATAATAAAAAGATTGAGTGTTCAAAATTGGAAAAGGAAGTTGCTTTTCTTAAAAATCAACTTGCTATGATTTCTAAAGAAAAAGATGAAATTTCTTCCAATCTCATTTCTATCCAAGAAGAATTTAGTGCTTACAAGGTTTCTTGTAAGGCAAAATTTCCTAAGGTGATGAAAAAAAAATTTCTTCTTTAAAAACTAAAACGGTTGATTTTGAAAAGGTTTTGAAAGATTGTGCTTTTAACACAAAGAAACTTGAAGAAAAGTTTTCTAAAAAGCACACCTCTCATGCTAAAGATCCTCATATTAAGATTCCCCATGCTCACACTACACACCACACTCATGCTAAATCCACACATGCTCACAAATCTCACACTCACTATACTTTTAAATATGGTAGAGTATATAGATGTACTTATTGTGGTAAAAATGGACATTTGGCTAAGTTTTATTATGACCAAGTAAATAGATCAAATAATCTTGTTTGGGTTCATGGCACTAACCCTTTAGGACCCAAGAAAATGTGGGTACCAAAATCAAGTCCTAAATTGTTTGATGTAGGTACACACCAAGGCTCCAAGACGTAAGGAGCGGTGGTACCTTGATAGTGGTTGTTCAAGACACATGACATGGGACATCAATAACTTTACAACCCTATCAAGGTACATGGAGGGTGGCACCGTCACCTTCGGGGATGACTCCAAGGGAACTATCATCGGTATAGGTAACATTCAAATTGGTGCATCTCCTATTATAGAAAATGTAGCTCTTGTTGATGGTTTGAAGCATAACTTGCTTAGTATTAGTCAACTTTGTGACCGTGGACTTAAGTTGTTTTTGATGATTCTTCTTGCAAGATTTTTGATGTTAAAACCAATGATTGTATTCTCACCGGTTTTCGTGACAATAATGTTTATATCATTGACATGCTTAATTTAGATTGTTCTACTAAATGCTTGAATGCTTTTGATGAAAATTCTTGGCTTTGGCATAGAAGATTAGGACATGCATCTTTTGACCATCTTTCTAGGATTAATTCTAAGGAATTGGTGAAGGGTATACCTTGCTTGAAGTTTGAGAAAGACCGCATTTGTGGTGCGTGCCAACTTGGGAAACAAACCAAGTCTTCCTTCAAACCAATCAAGGATATCATGTCAACTAGACCATTAGAATTAATTCATATGGATCTTTTTGGACCAACTAAAACTGAAAGCTTAAATGGTAGTAGATATGCATTTGTTTTAGTTGATGATTTTTCCCGATTTACTTGGGTTTTCTTTTTGGAACACAAAGATCAAACTTTTTCTCATTTCAAGATTTTTCGAAAAAGGGTTGAAAAAGAAAAAGGTTTTTCGATTTTGAAAATAAGGAGTGATAGAGGTGGTGAGTTTGTTAACCAACTCTTCATGACTTATTGTGATGAAAAGGGAATCAAGCATGAAATGTCACGTCCTAGGACTCCACAACAAAATGGAGTTGTAGAAAGGAAAAATAGAACACTTCAAGAGATGGCTAGGACCATGATAAGTGAATATGACCTCCCTCAATATTTATGGGCCGAGGCCGTAAACACCGCATGCTATATTTCAAATCGTATTTATTTGTGTAAAAATTCTTCCAAAACATCTTTTGAAATGTATCATTCTAGAAAACCTAATGTTGCATATTTCAAAGTTTTTAGATGCAAGTGTTTTGTTTTGAATACTAAAGATAACTTGGGTAAATTTGATGCTAAGGCTTATGAAGCAATCTTTATTGGATATTCTACTACTAGCAAAGCTTATAGAGTATTCAATAGATCTTCACTTACCATTGAAGAATCCATGCATGTTAAATTGAAGAATCTAATATGGTTGTTGAGAATGTTGTAGAGATTGACCCATTAGGTGAAGACATGGAGAGACTATCCTTGAAGGACTCACCCGCTCAAGATGATAAGTAAGAACCAATTGGTGACGTTCAAGAGGATAAAGAGGAAAGCTCTAAACCTCTTCCTAAAGATTGGAGATACTCTACAAACCACCCCAAGGAACTCATCTTAGGTGATGTCTCTAAAGGGGTAACAACTCGCTCCAAGCTCCATGACTTATGTGGTAACTTTGCTTTCATTTCTCATTTTGAACCCAAAAGCATCCTCGAAGCCGAGGCGGACTCATATTGGTTGCTAGCCATGCAAGAGGAACTCAATCAATTTGAGCGCAACCAAGTTTGGCACCTTGTTCCCAGGCCCCACGATAGACCAATAATTGGTACTAAGTGGATCTTTAGAAATAAGATGGATGAGTCCGGTAATGTCATTAGAAATAAAGCTAGGTTAGTGGCCCTAGGTTACACTCAAGTTGAGGGAATTGACTTTGAGGAGACCTTTGCACCCGTAGCACGGCTTGAAGCCATACGGATGACACTAGCTTTTGCATCTTTTAAAAATTTTAAACTTTTTCAAATAGATGTGAAAAGTGCATTTTTGAATGGTTTTATAAATGAAGAAGTTTATGTTGAACAACCTCCCGGTTTTGTTGATCATGTTCATCCTAATTTTGTTTTTAAACTTGATAAAGCTTTGTATGGATTGAAACAAGCTCCAAGAGCTTGGTATGAAAGGCTTTCTAGTTTTCTCATTTCAAATGATTTTGTTAAAGGCAAAGTAGACACAACTCTTTTTACTAAGCATGTTGATAATGACATTTTAATTGTGCAAATTTATGTTGATGATATAATTTTTGGATCTTCTAATGAGTTTTTATGCAAGGAGTTTGAAAAGGTTATGCAATGTGAGTTTGAAATGTCTTCCATGGGTGAATTGAATTTCTTTCTTGGACTCCAAATCAAGCAATTGCAAGATGGGAACTTCATATGTCAAGCCAAATACGCAAAGGAACTCATAAAGAAGTTTGGACTTGAAGACTCTAAAGTTTGCAACACTCCCATGGCAACTACAACCAAGCTTGATAAGGATGACCAAGGTAAAAATATTGATATTAAATTGTATAGAAATATGATAGGTAGTCTTTTGTATTTGACGGCAAGTAGGCCAGACATAATGTTTAGTTTGTGTCTTTGTGCTAGATTTCAATCGTGCCCTAAAGAGTCCCATCTTATTGCGGTTAAATGCATCATTCATTATATTAAGGGCACAATTGGAATGGGTCTATAGTATCCGAAAATCGGAGTTTTCTCAATGACGAGTTATTCGGATGCCGACTATGCGGGTTGTAGAGTAGATAGAAAGAGTACTAGTGGGACATGTCAATTTCTTGGTAATTGTCTTGTTTCATGGTATTCTAGGAAACAAAATTCCGTAGCTCTCTCAACCGCCGAGGCGGAGTATGTTGCCGCGGGGGCTTGTTGTGCACAAGTCCTTTGGATGAAACATACTCTCCTTGACTATGATTTGCATTATAACCATATAAAAATATTTTGTGATAATCTAGTACTATACACATGACTAAGAATGCAAATCAATATAGTAAGACCAAGCACATTGAGATTAGATATCACTTTCTTAGAGATCATTTTGAGAAAGGAGATATAGATATTGATTATGTTTCTACGGATTTGCAACTAGCCGATATTTTCACTAAACCTCTTGATTTTGCCAGATTTTCTTTCATTTGTGGTGAACTTAATGTTTGTGTTATTGAATAAAATCTTTTCATAACCCTTTTTGATGTATGACAAAAAGGGGGAGAATGAGTTTTTATGATAGAATTATGAGCTCATATGGTTTTGGTTCCATATGAGTGGTTTTTGGATGTGTTTATACATGTTTTTGGTTTTTGGATGTGTTTATACATGTTTTTGGTTTTTGGATGTGTTTTTATGAATTCTTGGTTTTAAGTTTAAGTGTTTTGCAAGTATTTTATTTCATGATTTTTAGTCTTATGATTTTGCTTGCACCTTACATTGTTTTCATGATAGCATAATTTGAGGGGGAGCTTTCTCCTCCCCTATATTTTTGCTTATAGCCTATTTATTTTATCATCATCAAAAAGAGGGAGATTGTTGGCCAAAAGGTTACACTCTTCATTTGTTTAGAGTTTTGATGATAACAAAACAAATTAGAGCTATTTGGTACTAATTAGTTTGTTTAAGATAAGTTTCAGGTTAGTACCATATTTGGAGGCCATTGCTTAGCTATTGCAAGAACCTCTAGGTTCATGAAGCAAAGAAGGAGTTTTGCACATCAAGAAAGGAACATAGAAGAGAAGGCTCTAGCAAGGCATTGCATGGCTCAAGACTTCAAGATTGCTCAAGATAATTCATTAGATTTGTTTCTAGTTTTATAGTTTTGTTAAAGAATAGTGAATAGGTTTGAAGCTCTATCACACATATTTTTGCACACATCTTATTTCAAAAATATTTCCTATAATATGTACAAAATATTTTTGTATACAATCTTCTGCCTACAAACTCATTTTTATGTTTTGTATATATCTCTATTCAAAACATACTTTGTTTATTTTTAAAATTCCCTTCAAAATCTGTTTCTGTTTTTGACTTTTGACCTGAGACGGTCGACCGCCCGGCCGACCGGCCCTGTGTCAGGTCAAGTCGGTCGACCGTGGTCCTGGCAGCAGTGCGTATCCGTGTGCACGTTTCACGGTCGACCGAGCGGTCGACCGAAACCTGCCTGACTGTAAGACATTTGCTCTCTGTATTTTTCGGTCGACCGGACGGTCGACCGAGAGCCGGCAACGGCTCTTATTTTTGAACTTCGGTCGACCGGCCGGTCGACCGAGTGTGCCGTTTGAACAGTAACGGCTAGTTTTCTGAGCAGAATTATTTTGTCTTTTCTTTCTAAAAAGGGCTTAAATGATATTTACTGATCCTAATACTTCCTAATTAGCCTTAAGTGAGTTTTATCTTTAAACCCTAGCCCTCTACTATAAATAGGGGTGTTTAGGGAGAGGTTGATCACAAGAAAAATTTGCAAAAGTTTCAAAAGTTTAAGGCATTCAAAAGAGCTTTGTTTCTTGGTTTTGTGCTGAAAATTCTCTCTCATTTTCTGAAGTGTTTTCAAGAACTCTCTGATTTCTTTTTCTTTTCTCCTTACACACAAGAGCTTCATTCCTACTCATTGTTCTACAAGGATTTTTGTAAGGAAAAGAGTTTTGCAAAAGAGAGTTTATGGTTTTGATCACCAAGAGAGAACTTGTACTTGAGATTGTGGAGTTGGGTACTCCGGTGTATTTGTAACATCTTTGTGAAGTTATAGTGGTTAGAAATCCTTCTGGGGAAGGCGGGGACGTAGAGCTGGGTGCTAGAACCTCAGAAAAATTCTCGGTGTTTGCGTTTGGTTACTTGCTCTTGCTTCTTACTTTACTTTCATTGCTCTTATTACTTGCTCTCTATTTTCATTGCAACATTCACTTGTTTTCATTCATCTTGTCAATCATAGTCCCATACAACAAGATTGCATTGTGCACCTCCAACTCATATCCAGAGGAATCACGAGGAAGGAGTTCAGAGCCCTTCACGGGGAATCCGGCTTCTAGTCTTATTTTGGGAGATTGTTGCATCATATTTTTTATTTGTGCATTGATTAGCATTATCACCTATCCACCCCCTCTAGGTGATTTTCACCATCTTGGACGGCATCTTTGGGAAGATCCTAAAATTAAGAGTCACCATGTTGGCTGTAACTTTCTTTTGCTCTAATTTGAGAGTCAGAACTCCAGCATCCACCAATACTTGGATCTTGTCCTTAAGGATAAAGCATCTGCTAGTAGGCTGATTCAACATCCTATGAAAGAGGCAGTAGTTAGGATCATTTGTATACCCTACTTCATTAGGACATCGAACTTCGAGTAACTTGAGCTATTATCCTTGTAAAGTAAGTGAAAAATTGTCATCACCTGCTCTTCTTAGAAGAAGTAAACTTTTGATGGGAATTTGAGCTCTTGATAGTTGTTGGCGCTACTCTTCTGTTTTGGTTGAGCTGCCCTGATAGTTCAACGACCATGGTCTCCTTCTCCTTTGATTGAGAAGGTTGGGCTGCATCACATCCCTTGGTGTTGACCTCCCACTTGTTCTTGGGCACTGGGGCTCAAACTCCTTAATTGATTTCTTGACTATCTCAGATTGCTCAACAAGCTACTTCCATGTATGGGCTTTGACAGCTCCCATACGAATTTTCACTCTATCGAGAAAGTTATGCCGGCATGTCTGGAGTAACATGGGCAATGACATGTCAGCGGAGCGCATAAGAGAAAGGTTGCGGAACCTCTTAATGTATTCTCACACGCATTCTTCTCCTTTCTAGACTGTTAAGAGGAGCTTGTCCATAGTTATCTCGATATCATTCTCGTAGAATCGAGAGAGGAACCGAGTTTTCAGATCAACCCAGGAATTGATGGAGCCATTGGGCAGGCTCCTGAACAAATCAAAGGTTACCCCCTTAAGGATGCCGATGAATAGTCTAGCTATGATGGCATCATTATCTATTACATTACTGGTTTGAGACTGAAAATAATAGATGTGATGGTTGGGTGAGCTCTTGCCATCGTATATGTGCAACGTAGGTGGCTTGAACTTTGGTGGGTACGGCACTGAATCCCATTCCAGTGGATAAAGACGAGTCATTCCTACTTTCTTCAGTTCATCCCTCTGAGGTAGGGATGCTGATAGGTAGTAAAAAGTGCATATTTATAACCACATTTACTATCATATTTCCCTATTTATTCTTTTAATTATGCACTATTACTAATGTTTTATTATTTAATGTGTGCAGGCCTTGAGTAATTAAAAAAATAAAGAAATAAAGCCTGAATGAAGCCCAAAAGCCCAGAAAGCCCATGCAAAAATTGTAGTAATTTAGAAGTTTCTACATTATCTAACCTAATCTAAACTTGAATTTTAAATTCTTTATTTAAAATCTAAGGGAGGAAAAGGAAGGATAAGATAGAACTCCTAATTGCTAAAAGAAGAGGAAAAGGATAAGATGAGATGGACTTCTACTCAACCCTAGTTGCTTGCAAGACAAGGCTAAAGATAAAAGGAGAAGAGTTTGAAGATAAAAATCATTTTAAAAAATTTGGATTTATGATAACTTGCTTCCCAAGTTATCCCGAAATCTCAAGATAAAGAGTCGGTATGTAGAATCTGGAAGGAGATACCCAGATGGACGGACCAGAGGAGGCCACGCAAGAAAACGCGTGGCCAGGGGCCACGCTATAGCCGCGGAAACGCGGCCATAGCCGCGTTTTCGCGGGTGTTTGGATAGGAATGGGTACGTGCTTTCGTGGAGGAGTTGTACTGGGACTCTACTTCCTATATCCCCTATAAATACTATAACGCCCCGATCTGGCGGGTACGGAGACGTTACTGCGACATATATATGTAGGTCAGAAATACCCTCACGTATATACGCTAAGCATCAGTACAGGCAAGAATCAGAGTACGAAAGCACGTGGTGCATTATACATTCCAACACAAGGGTACAATTACAAAGTTATCACCAGAGGTGACAAATATTACAAGAATATTACAACACTGATAGGCGCAAGTGCGAGAATACAAAGAGATGTACATGTATGAACAGTATAATGGAGGCTCAGAGTCATAATAGGAAAACTCTAGAGTCGAGCAGGAGGGCCTGGAAGGGTGGGCTCTGGACGGTCTGCTGGAGATCCACGCTACCGCTGCGCCACTCTGATCAACAACTGGGAGAATCCACACGCTCCAAGCTCCAGGACCTGGACATGAGGATCCAGAGGAGTCAGAACTCCCCGACGAGTGGTGATGCGAAAGCCAAGTGGCGAGCATAGATAAGCACATGTGTATCGATAAATCCAAGTCATAAATATGTATTGAAAACTGTATCGTGAGCATAAGCATGCAGGAGCAAGTAGAGAGATAGTAATCGTTATCAAGCTGGGAACATGTATGATATAAGATGATAAGAGCAGGTAACGAGGCGATGAATAAAGTAGACAAGGCAATACCAGATATCTCCTAAATTAACATAAAACCGATAAAACCAATAAAACCGATTGCATAAGCTTAAGTCACGGCTTCATGAGACTGGTACATCGAAGGAATAATCCAAACAAGGAAACCCTCATCTATATACCTTTATCTCATGTCACCGAAATCTAAGCGCATACAACCCGAGTTACAAAACAACAAATTGTATATTAGCATCTTGTTATAATTGGGGCTGTCTAAGTTGTAGGCTTCAGTATGCGTCCCATTCCACATACTTTCACTTACAACTTATAGAGCAAGTTATTTGAAAACTGATGAAGTTCGATGAATCATGTTTCGGATGGGTCCCGTACATGCCCGGGACAATGGTCCAGGAGTATCCGATGCTGAGCCGAAATGTACCGCTAGGTACCGGGACTTATTTACGCCCGAACAGGAATAGAGTATCGCAGATCCCATAGAAATAGGCCTAGGGCGTGTGCATACCCAGCAGGAATAAACAGGAGTAAGGGTGCCAGAACACCCCACGGAATCCTTGGTGGCCGCCAGGTGATCCCTCAAGTATGTGGCCACACGCGACTCGATAAGACCACCATAAACATGATTAATCAGGGCCCATCAGTTTTCCCCAAATCGGGTGCAAGTTGTCTTATTATAATTTAATATGTAGTTAGCAATTTACGGGAATAGCGGGTGCAAGACATGATCAGGAGTTCAGGAGTACATGAGTACTATAGATTCGGGTCACTGCATATATAATACAGGATATCAAGTACATAATTCAAGTTACTGTATGTAACACAGGATAACACGGTAGGATTCCCGTGAATGTGATAGCCATAAGTCAAGTATCAACGTGTCAAGAAGCAGGTGTCCAGTAGTAGCATGGTAAATGATAACACATCAGTTGTCAAGTGATACATAATGCAAATACAAGTCGATCCGATAAAAGGGGAAAATCGAATGGAGGCGAGGACACTCGCCTAAATACAGAAGATACTGAGAAATCCCCGATCTCCAGAATCCAGGAACCAACGCGTCAACGCTTAAAGGGAAAGTGATAGAGAGAAGAAAATCAAGAGAGAGAAAGAGAATGAGAGAGAGGAGAGAGAAAGTGAGAGCTAGAGGGAGAAGTCCATGGAGAGAGAGTATGTACAGGGGGACGCGGGTTCGCAGACGCGGGGGTCGCAGACCCGCGTTCAAGTCAGAACATGAGAAGAACGCAGACGCGAGCATGAGCTCTGCGTCACATTGATACAAGAACGCGAGGATCGCGTTAAGGAAATAACAAGAACGCGAAGATCGCATTAAAGAATTGCTTGGACGCGGGAGGTAAAATCCGTGTCAGCAACTTTTAGAGAAATAAGAGAGACAGGGAGATGTGAGAGAGACGCAGGGAAAGACTGAGAGAGACGCAGAGAATCAGAGAAAGAAAGAAAGGAAAAATAAGGAAAAAGAAGAAGAAAGAAAGAAGGAAAGAAAGGAAGAAAGAAAGAAAGGAAGAAAGGAAAGAAAAGAAAGAAGAAGGGAAGAGGGGATGATGGCCGGCGATGGCCGGCGGTCACCGGCGGCGGCCAGAGTTGGCCGGAGAAGGCGGTCGAGGCTCCAAGCCCAAGTTATCAAGTGGGGTGCAAGTCTAGTTCATTTGGAAAATTGGAGTTTTGGAAATGGTGGTTCGGAGAGCGACGAGTAGGTCCGTTAGAAAGAGCACGCCGAGGAGAGGAAGATGGCGTGATTCGTGGTGGCTAAGGTGGTGTAGGTGGTGGTGGAGAAGGTGGTGAAGTTGGTGGTGAGAATGGGTTGTTTGGTGGAAAGATGGAGGAAGAAGATGGTGATGAAGATGGTGTTGTGGTTGTTGTTGGAATGGAGGAGTAGATGGAGGGGAGAATGGTGGAGGAGTTGGTAGTGAAGAAAGGTGGAGATGGTGGGTGGAAAGGATGGGAGAGATGGCCGGCCATGGGAGCAAGGGGCTGTTTGCTGCTGGTTTTGTTCTCAGGAAAGAGAAGGAAAGGAAAAAAGAATGAATGAAAGAGAAGGAAAAAAGGGGGTGGTTATATAAAGGGGAATAATTATTACAAGTATACCATTGGAATTCAAAAGAAATGAGACGCACAATTGAAACCTGCGTCCCATAAAAATGGGATCCGCGTCTAGGCAAAAGAGAGCCAGACGCGGAGATAAGATCCATGTTCAAGGAAAAACGCGGATGTTGCGTTTAACAGAGGAGAGAGAAAGTCATAATGACTTGATGGGAGTTGATCTGAAGTGCATTAAATGTAGTATGGAGAGGAACACTGCATTAAAGATTGAATCTGAGTTTGGTGGAACTCGCGTTTAGCGGAACTCGCGTTTAGCGAGGAGAGAGAAAATAGAAAAGAGAGAAAAGTAAAATATCTGGATAAAATTCCGGTATCTCGGAAAACACCGAAAACTTAAGAAAAGCCTAAAAAATAAAGTAGTTCAGAAAGCTTCCCAAAAATTCTCAAAAATAATAAATATTATTTAAAGATTTTTGGTGAAATCGGTTTTCAGAAATTCAATCCCATTTTCAAAATAAAAATTCTGAGGTCAACCGTCAATATCGGTCTACACCGGGTTGGCCGGATTTTGATAAATTCTAAAAAATCTCAGAAAAAGTATTTAGATAGAAAATATGATTTTAAGAAATAATGTGAAAAGCTGTTTCTAGTAATTCCACTCCCTTTATAAATTAAAAATCCGAGAATCGAGCAGCAGAATTGGTCGACCCCGGTTTTGAAGATTTCCAATTTAATTTAGGAAAATTCCAGAAAATCATAAAAAATCTAAAATATTAGAAAATGATGTTTGAAACAGAAATCGGTCAAATCAGAATAACAGAAAGACCAAATCGAGTAAAACACTAGGATCGGGTCCCGGTTCAGACTAGGGCTGACTCCGAGTTCACGAATCCCAATCAAAGACAAAACAATCGTATAAATATCTCATAATACAAAACAAATACAGGAAGCAAATCAAAAAATACGATCGAAAAATATGGATACGCAACTAAGTACGTATTCCGGGAGCGGGGTGTTACAAATACCCCTGCAGAGCACCAGAGAGGGGGATCCAGAGACGGGAACTTAGGGTTTTTCTTTAGATTTTCTCTTTTCAAAAAATTCTTGTAATTTCATTTTTATTTAAAGAAGCATATTTTGAAGAAGGAGAGGAGCATTGTATTTGGAAGTGACATTCAAATAAAGGTTATTCTTTCTTCTTCGTTATTTAATTTTGTTGTTATTTTTGTTTTCTGCTCAGAACGATTATTTGTCTACTTCTCTCTTTCATGCAATTTTTCACATTAAAAACAAAAATTGAAAATAAAATAAAAAAAGATGAATAACTAAATCCAATTTGTAGTTTGCTAATCTCTCAATCAATCCTAGTTTAGTTGAGAAAGTGAATTGATTGATATTCATTTTTAGAAACCCTAGGATTAAAATAGTCTTCTCGAAGATAATTGATAATTAGGTTTTCCTAATTTACGTTACACTTCTAAACGATTCTTCATAAATTCATACTTAAGAACTTTGATAGCATAACTTTAAGTTAAAACTTCTCTTATGCTATACTTAGAAGTTAGGATGAACAACTGTTGAATCTTTAGTAGTGCACACTAGTTAGGGTTCCAATGTTATTTATCTTTCTTGGAACTTGAATTTTCATTAATAACCTAGGATGGATGTTACTTGTTTCAAGATGACATTTACTCTTTGAGACTTACACTATGGGTTGTGGTAGAAGATTAGTGAACTACATATCTCAAATCATTCAAATCTAATCAATCTCTCTCTTTTGTTTTGTTCTAAGTGTAATACAGAGAAATCGTCCGAAACGCTTGCATCGCATCCTTCCCTGTGGATTGACCCGCTTTGGCCCTTGCTGCAGCGGATAGAATTGAAACGAGACTAAGACTTGCTAACTTTAACTTTTTCTTTACAATTTCTCGTTCCAATCAAAATTTTGGCGCCGTTGCTGGGGAAGGTACGACACGATATTCTTAAAACTAATTCTTTCTTTCTTTCTGTTTGCAGGATTAGAGAACAGGAAATATAACAACAGCAAAGGACATATAGCAACTCTGTGCCACTGCCCTAGAAGGCATAGCAGCAGAGCCTACTACAGAGCCGCGCAAACGCGGCCATAGCCGCGTTTCCGCGGCCTGAGTAGTGAACTACTCACTGAGTTTTCTGCAGGTTGCTGGAAATTTAAAGTTATACTTACTGTTCTGTTAATTTTTCTCTGTAATCACCCTGCACACTGCTAATTAATTAACAGTAACCTATTCGTTGAACAAATAAAATTTTTTTAGACTCTTGCATCATAGGCACGTGTCTATTTAATTTTTTTAATTCTGTTGAAGAGTGCTGGCGACAAGGTACGTTTGCATTGCATATAGATTAGGAAACACTCTTGGCTGTTTTACTGCTTTTTGAGTGATTACTTGTCTACTGCTTTACACGTACACGAAAAAATTTAAGGGCAAAACCCATAAATAAGATAAGGTGGGGATTTCATCACCCTTCCTTGGCCCACAAATCATCTCCGTCACACTCACAACCGTAACCCTAAGTAAAAATTGACTAGACGTTGGCCTTAGGTTAACTCGGACTCACTAGGAGATTGGCTGAAGGAGGAAGTTGTTCGAAATTAACTCTTGCCAAATCGGTGCCTAGGAAGGGGATTAAGGGCCGAAAGCCCGAAGATCGGTGGTTACTTAATTAAGGAACGTCTTTGATGGATAACCTCCCACCGGTCTTGCCACCTACATGGCCGATTAACTTGTGGTTAAGGTCGGCAATATACCTCCTAAAGACAGTCTAAAGTTAGGAGTCGTCTAGGTCAAGACTTACCCTAGAATAGGAATTTTGACTATTTTTTTTTCTTTTCCATTGATTGATTGGGTGAACTTGTTTGTTAACTGTGCATGTTAGCTTGGTCGAGAGACCCATTCACATCTAGACTAACTAGAACCAGTTCACCACCCGAACAAAAACCCGACTCACACATGGCACAACCACCGTCACTACAAGATAGGTTCTATCCTATTAAGACCTCTCTTCTTTCTTGCATTCAGTTACCCGATGCAGGTGTTGACCAATTTGAGCTCAAACCACAATACATCAACACTCTTCCCAAATTTCATGGACTTGAATATGAGGATGCATACTTTTTCATAAGGAAATTTGAAGAAGTATGTCTCATGATGAAGATACCCAGCCTAGGAGTAGATGCCATCAAATTACGGTTTGTCCCATTCTCTTTGAAAGACTTAGCAAAGAAATGGCTCTACAGTCTAGAGGCCGGTTCAATATCCTCATGGGATAATTTCGTCAAAGCCTTCTTAAAGAAGTTTATCCCGTTCACAAGACTGCATTAATTAGGAAAAACATCTTGCAGTTTAAGCAAATAGCCAATGAACCTTTTTGGAAATACTTTGAACGTTTTAAGGACCTCCTTGCCCAATGCCCTCACCATGGGATAGAGAAATGGCGACTTTGTCAAGTTCTTTATGATGGATTAGAATATCAAACTAAAACGCTATTAGAATCCATGTGCCAAGGAGGATTTTTGAAAAAGAACGAACATGAAGGATGGTTATTATATGAAGAATTAGCTGATAATACCATCCAATGGGAACCAACTCCGGAAAAATTTAGGACTAATGACCCTACTTCTTCTAAAGGAGGTATCCATTCCATTGAGGCTAACATAGCTACCGACGCTAAACTAGCTGCTGTGATGCGAAGACTAGAAGCTCTTGAAACTAAAGAACCAGTCTCTGTGAACCAAGTCAGCCCAACACCTTCGGCGGGCTGTACTTATTGTCAAGACATGAACCATGTGTTCGAGGAATGTCCCGTCTTTATCGCGCATCAAACCTTGCCCGAACATATGAGTGCGGCCTTCACAAGGCCCGCTAACAATCCATATTCGCCCACCTACAATCCCGGTTGGAGAAATCATCCAAATTTTTCATGGGGCCCAAGCAACAATGATCAAATAAGGCCCAAATTCTCCAACAGTTTTCAAAATTCACCTTATCAACAAAATTTCCCCAGTTAGAATCCTCCACACTCTTTCCAAAATTGACAAATGGAAACAAGACTCTCTAATATGGAAAGAAAGGTGGACACTCTAGTTAAAAGCCACGACACGCTGGCTCAAGTCTTGACTAGGATAGATATACAACTGAATCAACAAGAAAGACAAAAGGGAACTCTACCAAGTCAACCATTGCCAAACCCTAGGAATCCTAGGCAAGCCAATGAGGCTCAAGACCCAAACCAGTGTAACTTGGTTCATACACTAAGATCGGGGAAACAAGTTGATAATCAAGTATCCATGCCACAGGACCAGTCTCCATTGTCCATTCCATCTAGTTCCACTCCATCTCCACAAAATTCCAAAGAAACTGAAGTTGATAAATCAGCAAGACAGGTGCACCTACCTACAGCCCCATTTCCAAATAGGCTTAGGAGTAATAATAATGCACATATGGAGAAACTACTCGAGGTGTTTAATCAGGTTAGGCTCAATATACCACTTCTTGATGCAATCCAACAGGTCCCTAGTTATGCCAAATTCCTTAAGGACATGTGCACCAAGAAAAGAAAGACAAATGTGCCTAAGAAGGTTTTTCTAGCCACTAACATTAGTGAGCTATTGTCCAACCAGATCCCAGTCAAGTACAAGGACCCTGGTCGCCCCACCATTTCTTACACAATAGGTCGAGCTGAAATCAATCGAGCACTCCTCGATTTAGGAGCCAGCATTAATTTGCTTCCCTTCTCCGTATATCAACAACTTGGATTAGGAGAACTCAACCCAACCCAAGTTACAATCCAATTGGCTGATCGCTCAATTAAAGTTCCTAAGGGAGAGATCAATGATGTCCTCATACGGGTGGGAGAATTCATTTACCCAGTCGATTTCATTGTTTTAGAGACACAACCTGTGTCTAATCCTAGGTCCCAAACTCCCGTCACCTTAGGACGCCCGTTCCAAGCAACCGCAAATGCAATCATAAATTGTAGAAACGGATCCATGAGATTGACTTTTGGGGATATGACCAAGGAAGTCAATGTTTTCAACTTAGGTAAACACCCCTACGACATAAACGACCAACCATTTGAGGTTAACTTCATTGAAAACATGACTAGTGAGCACAACGAGGAGATCACACTAGAGTCAAAGGAAGAGGAAGAGTTAGAATCTAGTGTCTCAACCTTGATGAGATTAAATGGGCAGAAAATTCAAGTTCTATAGAGATGGAAATTTAAGCTTAACACCTTCACCCATCGAGCCACCTCCTTCTTTGGAGTTGAAAACCTTGCCTAAACATCTTAAGTACGCCTACCTTGGCGAACAAGAGACTTTACCAGTCATAGTTGCTTCCAATTTGACTAATAGGCAAGAGGAAGACCTACTGGCAACCCTTAGGAGACATAGGGAAGCCATTGGTTGGACCATGACAGATATCAAGGGACTGAGCCCTAAGATAGTCCAGCATAGAATCCATCTAGAGGAAGGGGTTAAACCTAAGAGGGATCCACAGCGTAGGCTAAACCCGCTCATGCAAGAGGTTGTACAAGCCGAAATAATGAAACTGTTAGATAATGGGATCATTTATCCCATTTCCGATAGCGAATGGGTTAGCCCAGTACATGTGGTCCCTAAGAAGTCCAGCTTTACTGTGGTAGAAAACGACAAGCAAGAGTTAGTGCAAACACGACTGCCTATCAAAGTTCGAGTATGCATAGACTATCGCAAGTTGAACGCCGCCACTAGAAAAGATCATTTTCCCCTCCCATTTATCGACCAAATGTTGGAACGATTAGCCGGCCATGAGTATTACTGTTTCTTAGATGGTTACTCAGGGTATAACCAAATCCCAATAGCCCCAGAGACCAAGATAAGACAACGTTCACGTGCCCATTTGGGACATTTGCCTATTGCCGAATGCCTTTCGGCCTATGTAACGCCCCCGCCACATTCCAACGTTGTATGTTAAGCCTTTTTTCTGACATGGTCGAGCGCTTCTTAGAGATTTTCATGGACGACTTCTCCGTCTATGAAAATTCATTTGACCAATGTCTCCATCACTTGGAGCTAGTGCTGAATAGATGCACCGAAAAGAACTTGACCCTAAATTGGAAAAAGTGCCAATTTATGGTGCAGCATGGGATTGTCCTAGGTCATGAGATATCTAGGGAAGGGATCAAAGTGGACAAGGCTAAGGTGGAGATCATAGCCAAACTTCTAATTCCACGAAGCGTGAAGGACATTCGTTCTCTCTTAGGACACGCCGGGTTTTACCGTAGGTTCATTAAGGATTTTAGCAAAATTGCTAGACCCCTTACAAACCTTTTAGCTAAAGACGTGCCCTTCATCTTTGACGATAAGTGTAATAGCGCATGGGAGAAGTTAAAATTGGAACTTATCTCTGCACCTATCATCTCACCTCCAGACTGGTCCAACCCTTTTGAGATCATGTGCGATGCCTCAGATTTTGCGATAGGCGCTGTCTTAGGACAGCGCAAAGATAACAAGCAACACGTGATCTATTATTCAAGTAGGACACTCAATGACGCCCAAGTGAACTATACTACAACCGAGAAAGAATTCTTGGCAGTAGTGTTCGCTTTGGAGAAATTCCGCCCATACCTACTTGGGACCAAAACCACAATATTCACCGACCATTCTGCACTTCGATACCTAATGCTAAAAAAAGATGCGAAGGCCCGACTCATTCGTTGGATCCTCCTCCTTCAAGAATTTGATCTCAAAATTCGAGATAAAAAGGGTGTTGAAAATGTCGTCGCAGACCATCTCTCTCGTGTGCCAACACACCTTCCGACGAACTACCCATCAATGACAATTTTCCCGACGAACAACTTCTAGCCATCTCTACGGAACCATGGTTTGCCGACATAGTAAATTACTTAGTCACAAACCAAACACCACCTAATTGGTCAAAACAGGATAGATACCGATTCTTGTCTCTAGTCCGGTATTACATATGGGAAGATCCTTACCTTTTCAAGTATTGTAGCGATCAAATTATTAGGAGATGTGTTCCAGATAAGGAAACTAGAAGCGTTCTAGCCTTTTGTCACGAATTTGCTTGCGGTGGACACTTTGGTCCCCGCAAAACTGCCGAAAAGATCCTACAAAGTGGCTTTTATTGGCCCACTTTGTTTAAAGACGCATTTGACTTTTGCAAAACTTGCACAAGATGCCAAATGACAGGAAGGATTTCTAAACGAAATATGATGCCCCTAAATTCGATTCTAGAAGTAGAACTTTTTGATGTTTGGGGCATTGATTTTATGGGTCCCTTCCCTAATTCGTTTGGGCACCAATACATCTTGTTGGCTGTAGATTACGTATCCAAATGGGTTGAAGCCGTCCCTTGCAAGACAAATGACATCAAAGTTGTTGTCAAATTCTTGAAAGAAAACATCTTCTCACGCTTGGAACCCCTCGTGCCATAATTAGTGACAATGGTACACATTTTTGTAATAGAACTTTTGAAGCTCTTATGCGAAAATATGCCATAACACACAAGTTATCTACGCCGTACTATCCTCAAACCAGTGGACAGGTAGAAGTTTCCAATAGGTAAGTCTAGCTTATCTTGGAGAAAACTGTGAATCAAAATAGGAAGGACTGGTCCACCAAATTGGTAGATGCCTTATGGGCATATAGGACCGCCTTTAAAACGATTCTAGGAATGTCTCCCTATAGACTAGTCTTTGGAAAGGCTTGCCACCTTCCTGTTGAGATAGAGCACCAAGCCTTATGGGCAATTAAGCAGCTGAATTTCGATCTAGATAAGGCCGGTGAGCTTCGAAAATTGCAAATTTCTGAATTGGAGGAGTTGAGGAACGAAGCATATGAAAATGCGAAAATTATGAAGGATAGGGTTAAGGTGTTTCACGATAAGTTCATCACTAGAAAAACTTTTGTCCGAGGACAAAAAGTGTTACTCTATAACTCTAGACTTCATCTCTTTCCCGGCAAGTTAAAATCAAGATGGACAGGGCCTTTCATTGTTAAGACTGTGTTTCCACACGGAGCCATAGAGATATACGACCCTAAAAATGGAAATACATTCAAGGTAAATGGTCAACGTCTTAAATTATTTTTGGAATCAGTACCGGACGTAACGCAGCCATGGGTCTTTTTGACCCAATGTATCGGTAACTCTTTCTCTCTGCCAATTCATGCATTCATGCATTCCATTCATACATTGGGGACAATGCATGAGACAAGTGTGGGGGAGGGTATAACCTTAATAAAAAAAATAATAATAAAAACAAATAATAATTTTTTTTATATTTTAACATTGTTCTAACATAACAATAAAAAAATAAAAAAATAATAAAAATAATAAAAAAATAAAAAGATATATATAAAAAAAGGACAATATTTTGACTTATCTTTTGAAAGAAATCCAAGTTAATCTTAAGAATTAGGAAAATCATGATTAGGATTTCTAAAAACTTGGTCAAAAAAAAATAAATTGTTGAATTTTTAGGTATAGAAAAAAAATTGAATAAGTAATTAGTCTTGATTTTTACCTTAATGAAATATGCATACCTAATACACTACATCTAGGATTCTAAGACAAAAGACTCTTGTGCCTCATAAAAAACTATATAATAATAAAAAAACAAAAAAGAAATTCACTAATTAAGCTGGATACATGTGCCTCAAGAAGCATAAGTATTCACGCCTAAAGGTGATTTTATAAATAAAGTCCTTAGTTTTGTGGCCTAGTTCACTCGAATCCTTAAGTCCGTGGGGTGTTTTTTCACCCGGTGCCCTAAAACCAACCAGTTTGGGAGCCACCGACTTTAAGTTCGCTACATGGGTGGATTAGAAAGCCTAAGAAAACTAAGAAATATTATTTATATATGTACTAACACATCTAATAGTCAATTAGTTAGGTATGAGGGCCTCAAGAAGCCTTGATACTTACACAAAAGAAAATTAGATGAGTTATACATATTAAAAAAAAAGAAGAGAAAATAATAATAAAGAGGCATGAGAGTCCAAGTTAAAGAATTCCTAGTAAAGATTCACAAGGATGCATATGACTTAGGGTAATGAAAGACACTATACAAAAATTCAATTTTGATTCTTACCTAAAATGGATAACAATTTATTATATAAAGACTAAGTTTAAGAATGAATAAAAATGATAATCCTAAAACTTATAGATTACTTAGTCTCTTCAAACATATTTCAAATATTTTCCTTTTTATGGATTTTGTGGGTGTAATCCGCTGAAAACCCTCACGAGACAACACTCGTCCTCTAGGGTAACTTAGAGGTTTAACGGCTTGTTGCACATGCTAAGTGCAACCGTGATGCCTACGAAAGTGAGTTAGGATAGATTAATTTTTCTTTTCTTATTCTTTTTGATTTTTACTCGAGGACGAGCAAAAAGATAAGTGTGGGGGTGTGATAGGTAGTAAAAAGTGCATATTTATCACCACATTTACTATCATATTTCCCTATTTATTCTTTTAATTATGCACTATTACTAATGTTTTATTATTTAATGTGTGCAGGCCTTGAGTAATTAAAAAAATAAAGAAATAAAGCCTGAATGAAGCCCAAAAGCCCAGAAAGCCCATGCAAAAATTGTAGTAATTTAGAAGTTTCTACATTATCTAACCTAATCTAAACTTGAATTTTAAATTCTTTATTTAAAATCTAAGGGAGGAAACGGAAGGTTAAGATAGAACTCCTAATTGCTAAAAGAAGAGGAAAAGGATAAGATGAGATGGACTTCTACTCAACCCTAGTTGCTTGCAAGACAAGGCTAAAGATAAAAGGAGAAGAGTTTGAAGATAAAAATCGTTTCAAAAAATTTGGATTTATGATAACTTGCTTCCCAAGTTATTCCGAAATCTCAAGATAAAGAGTCAGTATGCAGAATCTAGAAGGAGATACCCAGATGGACGGACCAGAGGAGGCCACGCAAGAAAACGCGTGGCCAGGGGCCACGCTATAGCCGCGGAAAGCCGCGTTTCCGCGGGTGTTTGGATAGGAATGGGTACGTGCTTTCGTGGAGGAGTTGTACTGGGAATCTACTTCCTATATCCCCTATAAATACCCCTGCAGAGCACCAGAGAGGGGGATCCAGAGACGGGAACTTAGGGTTTTTCTTTAGATTTTCTCTTTTCAAAAAATTCTTGTAATTTCGTTTTTATTTAAAGAAGCATATTTTGAAGAAGGAGAGGAGCATTGTACTTGGAAGTGACATTCAAATAATGGTTAATCTTTCTTCTTCGTTATTTAATTTTGTTGTTATTTTTGTTTTCTGCTCAGAACGATTATTTGTCTTCTTCTCTCTTTCATGCAATTTTTCACATTAAAAACAAAAATTGAAAAAAAAAGATGAATAACTAAATCCAATTTGTAGTTTTCTAATCTCTCAATCAACCCTAGTTTAGTTGAGAAAGTGAATTGATTGATATTCATTTTTAGAAACCCTAGGATTAAAATAGTCTTCTCGAAGATAATTGATAATTAGATTTCCCTAATTTAGGTTACACTTCTAAACGATTCTTCATAAATTCATACTTAAGAACTTTGATAGCATAACTTTAAGTTAAAACTTCTCTTATGCTATACTTAGAAGTTAGGATGAACAACTGTTGAATCTTTAGTAGTGCACACTAGTTAGGGTTCCAATGTTATTTATCTTGCTTGAATTTCCATTAATAACCTAGGATGGATGTTACTTGTTTCAAGATGATATTTACTCTTTGAGACTTACACTATGGGTTGTGGTAGAAGATTAGTGAACTACATATCTCAAATCATTCAAATCTAATCAATCTCTCTCTTTTGTTTTGTTCTAAGTGTAATACAGAGAAATCATCCGAAATGCTTGCATCGCATCCTTCCCTGTGGATCGACCCGCTTTGGCCCTTGCTGCAGCGGATAGAATTGAAACGAGACTAAGACTTGCTAACTTTAACTTTTTCTTTTCAATTTCTCGTTCCAATCAGATGCTGATTGAGTTTAAACCTGCACATAGAAAATGATAGTTTAGCAATTAAGATTGAAACGTGTAAGGTACTCAATACTACCGCTATAACAAGTGGTTATGTGGGTCATGATCCACAAGAAGTGACTAGCGATGGAAGCTTTTTGCAAGTTCTCTTTAATTCACTTGAAATGATTAAAGTTCTTCTTTCAGTTCTTATAAAAAAAATGAAAAAGAGTTATAGTTAAGTTAAGAAGAAAGTGGTAGATTAAGAAGGTGGAGAAAAAAGGAAATGATTTTTTACAAAGAAATTAGAAAGAGTGAATAAAAGAGTTAGGAGATAGTAGTGGTCTAAACTAAAATATTAAAAGAAAGAAAGAAAAACTAAAAGAACTTATCTACCTTTTTTGGTTGATGGCTTACCTTGGATTGTTGGCACGTTTACCTTGCTTAGGAGGTGATCAACGCATAAGCTATAAGATCTAGCTCAGTCCCCATTCGCATTATATCATTAAGACGAATAAGAATGAAATGATACATAATCTTGAGGAGGAGAACATCATCATGAAATATCGGTTGCAAACACACAACAAGGCTCTACCAATACTACTAGATCTCTTGGATACTCATCAAAAACCAACAAAGGTAAAGTAGAAAAGATAAGAAGAATATAAAAATAAAGAAAAATATAAACAAGTTACCTTTTTATTGCTTGTAAAAATGATGGAAGAAAGGAGGAGGTTACATCGGTGTCACTCTCAACATAAATATTTTTCTCTCTTAATTACATGAATCTCAGTCTAACTATGCTTATAAAGAAATAAAAGTTACATCAAAAGAAAAATAAAAACCTACACTAACCTAGAATGAAGACTGACCTAAGAATCCTTCTCTGCCTAATCGCTCCCAGTTCACTGAGAATTTGCGGGTATTTATAGTAAATACAGAATGGGGGGAGAGCGTCTGAAAATAGGGAGAGCAAACGTTCCCCCAAATCTCACCAGATAGCCGCAGATCCGCGGCTTTGCCTGTGGATCCGCGGCCAGTTGGCCACATCCAGGGGGAGGAGATGTCTGATTTGATCCTTTTTCCTTTTTTCCAATTGGATTTTCTGTCTAAGCTTCTGATTTCGATGATATCCTCGTTGATCTTCAGTTAATCGATCTGATTCACTAAAATCTGAATTTAAACAATTGGATTTGAGATCATCCTCCTCTAAACAAATAGATCTAGTTAAATCTGACTTTAACTGGTATTTATTTGATTTTATCCTCTTTCTCCCCGTGATTATCTTCTACAAAATAGACATTTAAGACAAGAAAATTAACAGATTTATTGCACAATAAATTTAGGAGTGTTATGAAAAGAATAAAAAATATGTGTACGATCATACCCCCACACCTTTTGCTCATCCTCGAACAAAATATCAAAACTAAACCTAAGAAATTATTAGACTATTTTTGCAAGTCACGCGATTGTACTGAGCATGTGTAGCAAGCCGTTAAACCTCTAGGTTACCCCTAGAGGACGAGTTTTGTCTCGTGAGAGTTTTCAGTAGATTATACCCACAAAATTCATAAAGAAAGAGAAGCAAAGTGTTAGTATTTTCAAAAAGTATTTGAAAAGGAGAGAAAATATTTGAAGTATTATTGCAAAAGTTTAAGTAATCTATAAGTTATAGGAAAACTGAATTTTTCATTTCTAAACTTAGTCTCTATTCAAAAACTTGTTATCAATCAAGGTAAGGAATCAAACTGTATTTCTCATCTAGTCTATTACTTTACCCTAAGTCATATGCGCCTTCGTGATTATGAAATTTTTGACTAAGAGTTCTTTTACTCTAACTCTTATGCCTTCTTTTATTTATTTATTTTTTAATATTTTTGGTGCTATTATTTCTTAGTTCTATTAGACTTTCTAATCTGCTCATGCAACAAGCCTTTAATCAGTGACTCTCAAACTGGACGGTCTTAAGACATCGGGTGAGAAAACACCCAAAGGACTTAAGGCTCGAGCAAACAAAGCTATAAAATTAAGGATTTTATTATATAGATCACTTTTAGGCATGAATATTCATGCTTTATGACGTACAAATACCCAGCCTAATCAGAGGATTATTAATATACATATATATATTTTTCTTTTTTTATATAAGGCATAAGAATCTTTGTTTTTGAACCCTAAGTGTGTTACTATATAAAGCATGCATATTTCATCGAGGTAAAAATCAAGACTAAATTACTTTTTCAAGTTTTCTTCCTAACTCTAGAAATCAAACAAATAGTCTTATTTTAACCAAATATAAGAAATCCTAATTATGATTCTCCTATTCCATTAATTGACTTAATTTCTTACAAAAAATATGTCAAAATATTGCTCTTTTTTCAAAAAGTTTTTTAAGAAAGGAAAATATTATTTTTTATTTTAAATAAAATGACAACTTATGTTATATTAGAACCCTCCTCACACCTCTCTCATGCGTTGTCCTCAATTTATGAAGGAATGCATAGATGCATGAAAAAGAAGAAAGGGAAGAAAAATATTACCTTAAGGTGGTGGTTCTGGTGGCGGTCAGATTGGGCCAAGCGTTGTTACACAATCAAGATAATATGGTGGTTCACGGAACCCACCTTTATTGACCTGTTTTCTATGTACATAATTGCAATCCCCAACTATCATGAAACTTATTCCCTTTATGACCAGTCTTGAAAAATCATCACTGAGTCATTATGGTCAATACCTATGTCCAACAAAAGAATGTGACTTTGTGGAATAATTGACTTGGATTCAAGAGTGATAGGTTCGAAAACCATTACTAACTCAGAAAAATCAACTTTGGGTTCGAGAATCTATTTTGGTTCAAGAGTTGAGTCCACATCAAAAAATTAAAATTCTTCTCCCATCAATGAAATGGAACTATCCAAATTTGGTGATTAAATTTCTAGATCTATGGGTACGGGAATAAATATTGGCTCCAAAAATTGGTCCAAATTGGGTAATGATACCAGAGTCAACATAAAGTCAAAAATGAAAATTGAATCACAAGGTTGGTGATCAGGGTCACATTAACATTCAAGTTCAATTTCATTGAATGAAAAACTTGCCAATTTGTCCAAGGTTTGGTACTGGTCAAGTTCAAATTTGTGTGATGAAATTGAGTCTTGATCAAAGTCTCCAAGACACCAAGATTCTTCGTTCCTATCAAAATGGCAAGGGTAATCTGGAATGGTCAAATATGTATTAGGTAGAGTTTTCTCACTCTTATCTTTCACTATGTTGATATAACGACTCATTTGTGCTTCTAGCCTTTTGATAGATTGGAAAAAATTATTTTCAGACTGAATTAGATTTTCCATACTCATATCTGAGTCCATAGGTTCTTCTTCTTATTGTGAGACTTGAAACATGGAGTAAGGATCTTGGATTTGGGAGTCTTATAGGAATTGTGAGTCCATCATTTTCACCTTTTTTTCTTGGGACTCAATCATGACTTCTATACTTTTTATAGCCTCAGATTTTTCTTCTATAGGTTGATCATGACTAGAAAAATTATAAGCTGAATGTTGGAATGGTGGTTGACAATATGACTTAGGAGAGTTGTAACGCTATTGACTCTGTAAAGAGTAGTGATGCTTATTCCAGTCTTATTCATAGTATTAAGACTAGGGCAGTATTTATTCAGAAAAGACCAATTCGGCACACTTGGTTGGCTAAAGTTATAATATGCCAGGTTGGTAATATTCGAGTCAAAAGTGGTCGAGGTGTAATATGGATTGCTATTAAAATTGAAAAATTATTATTATAAGCCATATCACATAAGAAATGTCTAAAACAAACAAAAAAATAAATAAACAAAAAATAAAAAGAAAAAATCTAACCTAAGTTAGGGTAGACCTTAGACCTAGATGACTTCTAACTAGTTAGACTGTCTACGGGGTGTATATTGCAGAATCTGACCACAAGTTAATCAGCCAGGTAGGGGCAAGATCAGTGGGAGATATCCGTGCCTAAGGAGCGGGCCTAATTATGCCAAACCACTATTCTTTGAGGTTTCACCTAATTAATCCCTAAATTTTGATACCGATTTGACAAGAGTCAAATTCTAATCAACTTTCCCCTAGGTCAATCTCCTATTTGAGTCCGAGATGTCCCTAGGGCCAATGCTTATTCAATGTTAGTTAGGCTTAGGTTAGTGAGTAAGAAAATTATTTATGGGCTAAGGGAGGGTAATGACTTCCCTACCTTATATTGTTTATAGGACAAGCCTTTAATTCAGTTTAGTGCAGTGTACAAGTTTATAAAAAAAGTAACACTCGAGCAATATTTCATACAAAAATGAACCTTATACTAAATGTTATGCACACATACCTTGGTTCCATCACTCTTCAACAGTAATTAGAAAATGTAACGAAATAGACACGTGGCTAAATACAAGTCTAAACGTTTTTTTAGCATTTACAAGTAATAATTTACTGTTGAATTAGAAATGTATGTACAGTGAGTTAAATAAGAAAATAAATAGCTACAGTTACTTAAATTTTGCAATTCTGCCAACCTGCAAAAAATATAGGTTATTAATACTCAGATTGCCACGGGAATGTAGTAAATCTGAGGGCTTCAGGGCTCTACTTCCTTAAACAGAGTCCAGGGCCATTTATATGTCCACTGCAGCAAAAATTTCCTTGTTATTAAACTTGTACACCAAGAACAGAAGTTAATCAATAAAATAAATAAAAAAAAGTTACTTACCGTCCCTCCTCGGCAACGATGCCAAAATTTGATTGAGTGTAAACCTGCACGCAGAAAATGATAGTTTAGAAATTAAGATTGAAGCGGACAAGGTACTCAATACTACCGTTATAGCAAGTGGCTATGCAGGTCATGATCCACAAGGAGGGACTAGCGATGGAAGCTTTTTGTAAGTTCTCATTAGTTCACTTGAAATGATTAAAGTTCTTCTTTTAGTTCTTAAAAAAAATAAATAAGAGTTATAGTTAAGTTAAGAAGAAAGTGATAGATTGAAAAGGTAGAGAAAATAGGAAATGATTTTATATAAAGAAATTAGAACGATTGAATAAAAGAGTTGGGAGATTGTAGTGATCTAAACTAAAGGTTTAAAAGAAAGAAAGAAAAACTAAAAGAACTTACCTACCTCTTCTGGTTAATGACTTACCGTTGATCATTGGCACGCTTACCTTGCTTAGGAGGCGATCAACGCATAATCTATAAGATCGAGCTCAGTTCTTATTTGTATTACATCATCAAGACGAACAAGAATGAAATGATACAGAATCTTGAGGAGGAGATCATCATCGTGAAATATCGGTGGCAAATACACAACAAGGCTATGCTACTAGATCACTTGGATACTCATTAAAAACCAACAACGGTAAAGTAGAAAAGAGAAGAAGAATACAAAAACAAAGATAAATATAAACAAGTTACCTTTTTATTGCTTATAGAAACGATGGAAGAAAGGAGGAGGTTACATCGGTGTCATTCGCAGCATAAATCTCTCTTACTTACATGAATCTCAATCTGACTATGTTTACAAAGAAATAAAAGTTACATGAAAAGAAAAATAAAAATATACACTTACCTAGAATGAAGACTGGCCTAAGAATTCTTCTCTGCCTAATCGCTCCCTGTACACTGAGAATTTGCAGGTATTTATAGCAAATATAGAATGGGAGAGAGCGTCTAAAGATAGGGGAGCAAACGCACCCCCAAATCTCACCAGATAGCCGCCAGTTCCAGGGGAGGAGATGTCTAGTTTGATCCTTTTTCCTTTTTTTCAATTGGATTTTCTATTTGAGCTTCTGATTTTGATGATATCCTCATTGATCTTCGGTTAATCAATTTGATTCATCAAAAATATGAATTTAAACAACTGGATTTGAGATCATCCTCCTCTAACCAAATAGATCTAGTTAAATCTGACTTTAACTGGTATTTTTTGATTTTATCCTCTTTCTCCCTATGATTATCTTTTGCAAAATAGATATTTAAGATAAGAAAATTAGCAGATTTATTTCACGATATATGTAGGAGTGAAATGGAAAGAATGCAAAATACGTGTACAATCAGATGCGATATGAGCTTGGATGCATTTGTTAATCTCGACATCGATTGAGGAGCTTTCCTTAGTCTTAGGAGGTTCATTATTGTTATTCTCCTCTTCATCATAATTGTTACTGATTGTGTCATAATTATTATGGTTGGTCAAGAGTTGAGTCAACATACGCTGTATGTTATCCAAGGCTTCTTGCTGGACCCTGGAAGTCTGCTCTTGTGCCTCTATTCGGCAGTGGAGATCAACATCATTGTTGTTGGACATGTTAGCCGATACAGGCCTCGTTCGCCCCGAGCTGATGGTAGCTAAAAAAGCATATTCAGTAGCCTCCTCATCATCAGACCATTGGAAAAGGTTCCTCAATGGTGCTGGTGACACATCCTTTGTGGATGAAGAAGATTATCCATAGCTTTAGGTTATTGCTACCCTGGAGCGAGTACTTTGGAAGGCACCCTCTTATTTCACTAGAACAGAAATTAAGCCGCAGCTATAATCAGAGTCCGGGGAGCTAGCTAGAGGGGTATAAACCTCTCATCTACTTTGTTGGGACCGAAATAGTTCTCGTCCTCTGCTTATCATATTAATAGAGGCAGTTGTAAGGCGTAACAATTCTCATAAGTCAGTATTAACCGGGCTCAACCGATTCAACATGGGGACTCAGGGAGTTTGAGAGTTAGCCTGCTTCTGAAAAGCCCTAGGCCTAGCCAAGGTGTCTTTCTTGTCTATAGGCGAAGCTAGAATAACTCGCCTGAAGAGGTAGCTTCACAAGGCAAAGCTACTCTTTTGGCTCGATCTTTGAAGGTGAGCGTAGTGTTGGTCCCTAGATGATGCCAATTGTGGATCTAATATATACATCAACACTCACACAAAGATATTAGCATTAAAGAAATAAAGTACTTGCAATTAAAGGAAATAAATCACAAAAAATGATAACAAACGCAAACACGAGTGATTTATCCTGATTCGGTCCTCGTGACCTACATCCAGTCCCCAAGCCACCCGCTTGAGATTTTCCTTTATCCTTGACTTTGTACACCCAAAATCAACACCTTGCACACCACTTGACAAATCCCCTTTGCCAAATGTGTACAACTCTTCTTACAACCAAGAAGACACAACACCTTGTACAACCTCTCTTCTACACCAAGAAGACGCTCTTGTACAATGCTTCCTTTGAGTGATTACAACCTTTCCTATATGCCTTGATTCAGTATGTGATCATGGACAAGGGCTATTATAGGTGAACTTTCAGAGATCTTCACAAAAGAGTAGGAATTGATGAAGAACTGGAAGTGGGAACAGTTTTCAAAGAACCAGAATATTTTTCAGAGTTTTGGTCAGAAAACTATATACTTGAATTGGTATTTTAGCCTAAGATAACAACCCTATTTATAGCTGAACTCTAGGGTTAGTTAGGGTAGTTATTAGGACCATTTTGAATATTCAAACGTTGGATAACGTTGAAGAAAATACCAGAAAAAAGAAACTGTACAACAGTCAGAAACTGCCATTAGTCGACTTGAGATATGGGTTAGTCGACTAGGGTAGGCAAATTTCTCAAGGTTAGTCGACTATAGAAAAGACCAAGTCGACTAGGTCAAGTTTGAATCAATAGACAAGTTTCTGGAAACTAAACCAAGTCGACCAGAACTATATTATAAGTCGACTAGGCCAACTATTAGTCGACTAGGTATCCTGTTAAGTCGACTAGTAGTGACAAACAGAGAGTTGGGATCTTTCAGGACAAAAGGCTAGTCGACTAGGGAAATTGATAAGTCGACTATACCATTTATAAGTCGACTATAATAGGCTATAAGTCGACTAAGAGACTATGATATGTGTGTGCGTCAAGGCTTTTAACATGCTATCAATAATTACAATACACATCATTATCAACTCTCCTTGGGAAGTCTTGATCATGAAGACCTCTTGAATAGGCTTGTGATAGAGCTCCAAATGATATAGCTTCACAAATGTCTCATCAAAAGCAAGTTCCAACACGTAGGACAAAATGAAAGGACACTACTAACTTCCTCATCGGGGCTACATCTCCTAATGATTTGGTCAGAACAGTATTTTAAGAGATACAGTTCCTCTCAAAAGAAATATCGGGCTTGAGACAAGAATTAGTATACTTCTTGTTTTGATCAATGAGATTGGGTTTGGTTTGTGACTATGTAATTTACTATATCGACAAACTATGGTTCCCTAAAGGTAGCTAAGAGTTGTTCATCAGGAAAGTCATCACTAGTTGGCAACTCGTTGGACAGAGCGTTTGGAATACGTGAGAGTTGATCGACAATGACATTTTCTACACCCTTCTTATCTTGAGTTTCGAGATCGAATTCTTGAAGGAGGAGGATCCAACGAATGAGTTGGGCCATGACATACTTCTTGTGCATGAGATATCTGAGTGTAGAATTTTTGGTGAATATGGTGGTTTGGTCCCAAGTAGGTAGGGACAAAATTTTTCCAATGCGAACACTACTGCCAATAATTCTTTCTCGGTTGTAGTATATTTCAGTTGGGCATCATTAAGAGTCCTACTTGAATGATAAATTACATGCTGCTTGTTATCAATGCATTGTCCTAAAACAACGCCTATGGCTAAATTGGAAGCGTCGCATATGATCTCAAACGGTTTGGAACCAATCCGGGGGAGAAACTATGGGTGCAGAGATAAGTTCCATCTTGAGCTTCTCCCAATCGGTAAGACATCCATCATTAAAGATGAAGGGCACGCCCTTAGCTACGATAGAATCCGGCGTGTCCTAAGAAAGATCGGATATCTTTCACATATTTGAGTATGGGAAGCTTGACTATGACATCTATCTTTGCTTTGTCTACTTTGATCCTTTTCTTAAAAATCTTGTGACCTAGGACAATCCCATGTTGTACTATGAAGTGGCACTTTTTTCAATTCAATGTCAAATTCTTCTTGGTGCATCGTTTGAGGACAAGTTCTAGATTGTGAAGACAGTGGTCGAATGAGTCTCCATAAATGGTGAAATCATCCATAAAGATCTCTAAAAATCATTCAACCACGTTGGAGAATAGGCTTAACATGCGACGTTGGAATGTCGCAAGGGCATTGCATAGACCGAATGGCAATCGGCGACAAGTGAAGTCCCAAATGGACATGTAAACATTGTTTCTCTTGGTCCTCTGGAGCTATGGGAATTGGTTGTTCCCTAGTAACCATACAAGAAATAGTAATACTCGTGGCCAGCTAGTCGTTCAAGCATTTGATCGACAAATGGGAGATGGAAGTGATATTTACCTTTCGGTAGTTAATGCAAACTCGAATCTTTGTAGAGAGTCACATTTGTACTAACTCTTTATTTTCATTCTCGACCACAATAAAGCCAGATTTTTTAGGGACCATATGGACTGGGCTGACTTATTGACTATTAGAAATGGGATAAATTATCCCATTATCTAAAAGTTTCACTATTTCAGGTCGAACGACTTCTTCAGATAGGGTTTAACTTATGTTATATATCCCTCTTTGGTTTCACCTCTTCATTTAAGTGGATGCAGTGTTAACTATAGCTGGACATAATCCCTTTATGTCGGTCATCGTCCGACCAATGGCTTTCCTATGTTTTCTAAGGATTGTTACAAGGTTCTCTTCTTGCCCATCAGTTAAGTCGGATACAACAATGACTGAAAGAATCTCTTGTTCACCTAGGTAGGCGTACTTGAGATATTTAGGCAAGGTTTTGAGTTCAAAGGAAGCGGATGACTCAATAGATGGAGGAGTCAAGCTTGTTGTCTCCGGATAAAATGAACTTGGGCTTGAAGCCCACTCGTCTGTAGAATTGACAATCTCAAGGCTTAAACCATCATATCCGTATTTGTTATCCCACTGGCTTCTAGTTCTATCTCTTCACTGTGCTCACTCGTTAAATTATCAATGAGTTTCACCTCAAAAGATTGATTATCCATATAATAGGGTTGGCTTCCAAGGTTAAAGACATTGACTTCCTTAGTCATGTCCCCAAAAGTCAGTCTCAAGGATCCATTCCTATAGTTGATGATTGCATTTGCGGTAGCAAGAAATGGATGCCTTAGGATGATGGGGGTTTGAGACCTAGAGTTTGATATTGGTTAGGTGTCATGGATAATGAATCTACTCGGTAGATGAATTTCCCAACCCAGATGAGGACATCGATTACTTCTCCTTTTGGAACTTTGACAGAACGGTCAACTAGTCGGATTGTAACTTGAGTCAGGCTAAGTTTGCCTAACTCAAGTTGTTGGTATACTGAGAAAGGAAGTAAGTTGATACTCGCTCCCAAATCAAGAAGTGCTCGATTAATTTTCATTTGACCTATTGCGCAAGAGATGGTAGGACAACCCGGATTCTTATAATTAACAGGGATCTGATTGGACAATAGCTTCCTAATATTAGTGGCTAGAAAACTTTCTTTGGAATATTGGTTTTTCTCTTCTTGGTGCACATGTCCATAAGGAATTTGGCATAACGAGTAACTTGTTGGATTGCGTCAAGAAGGGGTACATTAATCTTTACTTGATTAAAGATCTCACTTATTTTCATCATTTGTACATTATTGTTATTCCTAAGTCTATTTTGAAATGAGACTGTAGGCTTATGCACCTGCTTGGCTGACTTATCTACGGAGTTGGGTGGAGTCGAGCTAAAAGGAGTGGGTGCTTGTATTGGGTTCGATGATGTTGACACTTGATTATCAACTTGTCTTCCCGACCACAATGTATGAATCATATTACACTGTTAGATCTTGAGCCTCATAGACTTGCCTAAAGTTTATGGGGTTCGGCAATGATTGACTAGGAATAGTTTTTTTCGGCCTTTCACTAATTGGATTAGCTTATTGACTTGATTTTTTCTCTATCCTAGTTAGGGCTTGAGTTATTGATTCTGCGAAAGTGTCCATTTTTCTCTCCAAATTTGAAAGCCTTGTCCATTGGTGCGTTTTGGAAAGTAGGTTGTGGCATTTGGTTGGGAAAAGTTTGTTGATCCTGAGATGGTTGGAAAACTTTACAAAAGTTGGGCCTAGGCTAATCATTCATGCTTTGGCTCCATGAGAAATTTGGATAATTTCTCTAGCCGAGATGTAGGTTTATGAATATGGATTGTTGGTGGGCCAGAATTTTGATTGAGATTTTCCCTGCACACAAAATATAGAATATCAGAATTTAAATCAATAATGCAGGGTGCTCAATTCTAATCCGCGGTAGCAATGGCTATGCGGGTCGTGATCCTCAGGGAGGGACTAGCGATGGAAGCGTTTAAGTAAGTTCTCTAAAAATTCTTCTTTTAGTTATTAAAAGGAAAATAAGAAAATATTAGTTAAAGTTAGTTTAGAAAGAAAGCGGTATTTACAATGAGTCGGGAAAGAAAGAGTTGGTAGATGGTGATTTAATCTACAAAAATAAAAGAAAAGAAAAGAAAAGAAAGGAACACTTACCTTAATTTGGTTAAGAAAATACGTGAAAACCTTACATGTTCTACCTTGCTTAGGAGGCGTTCAACGCATAAACCATAGGATCGAGCTCAGTCCCTTATTCGCATTATATCATCAAGCTGGGCAAGAATGAAGTGATACGGACCTTGAGGAGGAGAACATCTCCATGAAGTATCGTTGGCACTCGCTAAGACTCGTTATACTTTCGCTTCGAAAATCACTTGCATGCTCATCAACAACCACAGAGATAAAATAGAAAAGGAAAAGAAAACGAAAAGCAAAGTAAAACAATGAACATAAGAAAATATTACCTTTATTGCTTTAATCAATGGCAGAAAAGAGGAGGGTACATCGGTGTCACGCTCAACATAGGCCTCTCTCTCTCTTAAAAAAAATAGAAATTACAAAAGAAAAATAGAAACCTAACTACAAACTAGAAGAAAGCCTAAAAACCCTAACTTTTGGCCCTGTACTGCGCTGGACGACGTTCTCGGTTGCACTGCAGGGGTATTTATAGGTGCAGAAGGAAGTAGAGTCCCAGAACGACTCCTCCACGAAAGCCCGTATCCTGGCTCATCCAGAATGCCGCGGAAACGCGGCTTGGGCCGCGTTTCCGCGGCCACGTTATGGCGGCTGGCCACGCGCTTTGGCGCGTGGCCTCCCCTGGTCCGTCCATCTGGGCGTTTCCTTCTGGAAGCTGCATCCTGACTCTTTATTTGTGGATTTCGGGATAACTTGGAAAGCAAGTTACCCTAAATCCAAATCTTTTATCAACGAATTTGTTATCCTTCTTTGGCTTTTTTCCTCATCCTGCAAGTATTTAGGGTTGAATAGAAGTCTATCAGAAATATAAAAAAATCCCCGGCAACGGTGCCAAAATTTTGATTGAGATTTTCCCTGCACACAAAATATAGAATATCAGAATTTAAATCAATAATGCAGGGTGCTAAATTCTAATCCGCGGTAGCAATGGCTATGCGGGTCGTGATCCTCAGGGAGGGACTAGCGATGGAAGCATTTAAGTAAGTTCTCTAAAAATTCTTCTTTTAGTTATTAAAAGGAAAATAAGAAAATATTAGTTAAAGTTAGTTTAGAAAGAAAGCGGTATTTACAATGAGTCGGGAAAGAAAGAGTTGGTAGATGGTGATTTAATCTACAAAAATAAAAGAAAAGAAAAGAAAAGAAAAGAAAGGAACACTTACCTTAATTTGGTTGAGAAAATATGTGAAAACCTTACATGTTCTACCTTGCTTAGGAGGCGTTCAACGCATAAACTGTAGGATTGAGCTCAGTCCCCTATTCGCATTATATCATCAAGCTGGGCAAGAATGAAGTGATACAGACCTTGAGGAGGAGAACATCTCCATGAAGTATCGTTGGCACTGGATCCAATGTTGACTCGGGAAAAGTAAAATCAGGTGAAGACACCAAAGTCATTATTGAATCAGGAAGTAGAATTGAATCACCAAGTGGGAGATCATGATCATAATCATGCTCAAGTTCTATTTCAGGAAAGGAATAACTTGCCAAACTATCAAAAATTGGAGTTTCGGCAAGTTCAAATGATGGTACTGAAATAGAATCTTGTTGTCCAAAACAACGTGGCTCGTCGGCTCTAACAGAATGATTAGCGATATCAGAATTGACCGAACGGTGAGAACGTAAAGATTGAACCATCATATCTATTTCATGATCACGAGCTAATCTAACTTGAGTCATGGCTTCAAGCATCTTTTCATAGTCGATTGGTGCATCATTTTGTGATTGGACTTGAAAAGAGGAAGTGTTGTTGGGACAATCGTGATGAAGTTGTGAGTCGGTCAGATTCTGTGATTGTTGCATGGACTCACGCATCATCATGTCTAAGATTGATGGTTGTTGTTGCTTGGACTCATGCATACTCATCATTTCCAAGATAGATGGTTTTCTATTCTGAATGGGTGGATCTGAGTATGAATCTTGGGAATATTGTGGACAAGGTGGATACGGAGGACAAGTTGGTTGAAAATTGGACTCGGGGGGAGCGAAACCCCATGAACTCTGTGAAGAGTTGAAATTATTGTGGAAATTATGGTCATAAGATGGGGGGCATGGGTTATATGCATTCGGATAAGACCATTCCGGCACACTAGGTTGGTCAAAGTTGTGATATGCCGGGTTGGTAATATCCGAAAAAGACGTTGGTGTGTAATATGGATTAAAATTGGAAAAATTGTTATATGCCATATCACACAAACACAAACAAAGAAAAACAAAACAAACAAATAAGCAAACAAAAAAAGAAAAAATTCTAACCTAAGTTAGGGTAGACCTATGACCTAGACGACTCCTAACTGGTTAGACTGTCCACGGGAGGTAGGGTGTAGACTTTGACCACAAGTTAATCAGCCAGGTCAGGGCAAGATTGGTGGGAGGTTTTCTGTCAAAGACGTTCCTTAATTAAATAACCACCAATCTTCGGGCTTTCGGCCCTCAATCCCCTTCCTAGACACTGATTTGGCAGGAGTCAATTTTCAACACTGTTCCCCCTTAGGATAATCTCTTAATTGAGTCCGAGATGTTCCTAGGGCCAACGTCTAGTCAATTTTTATTTAGGGTTAGGGTTGTGAGTGCAACGGAGATGATTTGTGGGCCAAGGAAGGGTGATGAAATCCCCATCTTATCTTATTTATAGGACAAGCCCTTAAATCAATTTAGTGCACGTGTAAAGCAGTAGACAAATATTCACTCAAAGCAGAAAAATCAGCCAAGGGTGCTTCCTAGTCTATATGCAATGCGAACGTACTTTGTCTCCAGCACTCTTCAACAAAAATTAAAAAAAATTAGATAAACACGTGCCTAAAATGCAAGAGTCTAATTTTTTTTTATTTATCAACAAATAAGTTACTATTAATTAGTTAGCAGTATGCAGGGTGATCACAGAAAATATTTAACAGAGCAGACAAATTAAATTTGTAAATTGCAGCAACCTGCAGAAAACTGAATCAGTAGTGAACTACCCAGGCCGCAGAAACGCGGCTATTGCCGCAGAAACGCGGCACTGTAGTAGGCCCTGTTGCTCTGCCTTCGAGTGCAGAGGCACAGAGTTGCTATATGTCCTTTGCTGCTATTATTATTCCTGTTCTCCAAACCTGCAAACAGAAAGAATAAAAGAATTAGTTAATTTTTTTGTTTTTTTAGAGAATAACTTACCATCCCTCCCCGGCAATGGCGCCAAAATTTTGATTGAGATTTTCCCTGCACACAAAATATAGAATATCAGAATTTAAATCAATAATGCAGGGTACTCAATTCTAATCCGCGGTAGCAATGGCTATGCGGGTCGTGATCCTCAGGGAGGGACTAGCGATGGAAGCGTTTATGTAAGTTCTCTAAAAATTCTTCTTTTAGTTATTAAAAGGAAAATAAGAAAATATTAGTTAAAGTTAGTTTAGAAAGAAAGCGTTATTTACAATGAGTCGGGAAAGAAAGAGTTGGTAGATGGTGATTTAATCTACAAAAATAAAAGAAAAGAAAGAAAAGAAAGGAACACTTACCTTAATTTGGTTGAGAAAATACGTGAAAACCTTACATGTTCTACCTTGCTTAGGAGGCGTTCAACGCATAAACCATAGGATCGAGCTCAGTCCCTTATTCGCATTATATCATCAAGCTGGGCAAGAATGAAGTGATATGGACCTTGAGGAGGAGAACATCTCCATGAAGTATCGTTGGCACTCGCTAAGACTCGTTATACTTTCGCTTCAGAAATCACTTGCATGCTAACAACCACAGAGATAAAATAGAAAAGGAAAAGAAAACGAAAAGAAAAGTAAAACAATGAACATAAGAAAAATATTACCTTTATTGCTTTAATCAATGGCAGAAAAGAGGAGGGTACATCAGTGTCACGCTCAACATAGGCCTCTCTCTCTCTTAAAAAAAATAGAAATTACAAAAGAAAAATAGAAACCTAACTACAAACTAGAAGAAAGCCTAAAAACCCTAACTTTTGGCCCTGTACTCGCTGGACGACGTTCTCGGTTGCACTGCAGGGGTATTTATAGGTGCAGAAGGAAGTAGAGTCCCAGAACGACTCCTCCACGAAAGCCCGTATCCTGGCTCATCCAGAATGCCGCGGAAACGCGGCTTGGGCCGCGTTTTCGCGGCCACGTCATGGCGGGTGGCCACGCGCTTTGGCGCGTGGCCTCCCCTGGTCCGTCCATCTGGGCGTTTCCTTCTGGAAGCTGCATCCTGACTCTTTATTTGTGGATTTCAGGATAACTTGGGAAGCAAGTTACCCTAAATCCAAATCTTTTATCAACGAATTTGTTATCCTTCTTTGGCTTTTATCCTCATCCTGCAAGTATTTAGGGTTGAATAGAAGTCTATCCTTCCCTCTTCTTTTGGTATTTATAACTTTTGCCCTTAGTAATTGCAATTTTGACATTTGATAATTGTAACTTTTACATTGGGCTTTAAATATGGGCTTTTGGGCTTCTTTTGAGGCTTTATTCCTTTATTTTTATTTCTCAAGGCCTGCACACAATAAATAATAAAATATTAGTAAATGTGCAGAATTATAGGAATAAATATGAAAATGTGTTGGTAAATGTAATGATAAAACTGCACTTTTCACTACCAATCACACCCCCACACTTATCTTTTTGCTCGTCCTCGAGTAAAAATCAAAAAGAAAAAGAAAAACTAAACTAGCTAACTCACTTTCGTAGGAATCACGATTGCACTTAGCACATGCAACAAGCCGTTAAACCCCTAGGTTACCCTAGAGGACGAGTGTTGTCTCGTGAGAGTTTTCAGCGGATTACACCCACAAAATCCATAAAAAGGAAAATATTCGAAATATATTTGAAGAGACTAAGTAGTCTATAAGTTTTAGGATTATCATTTTTATTCATTCTTAAACTTAGTCTTAATAAAGTCAATTGTTATTCATTTTAGGTAAGGATCAAAATTGAATGTTTGTATAGTCTTTTTCGTTACCAAAAGTCATACGCATCCTTGTGAATCTAAGAATTCCTTGACTTGGACTCTCATGCCTCTTTATTATTATTATGATTTTTTTTTAATATATATAACTCATCTAATTTTCTTTCGTGTAAGTATTAAGGCTTCTTGAGGCCCTCATACCTAACTAATTGACTATTAGATGTGTTAATACATATATAATATTTCTTAGTTTTCTTAGGCTTTCTAATCCACCCATGTAGCGAACTTAAAGTCGGTGACTCCCAAACTGGTTGGTTTTAGGGCACCGGGTGAGAAAACACCCCTCGGACTCAAATTCGAGTGAACTAGGCCCCAAAACTAAGGACCCTTATTTATAAACTCACCTTTAGGCGTGAATACTTATGCTTCTTGAGGCACATGTATCCAGCTTAATTAGTGATTTTTTTTTTATATATATGAGGCACAAGGGTCTTTGTCTTAGAATCCTAGATATGCATTAGGTATGCATATTTCATTAAGGTAAAAATCAAGACTAATTACTTATTCAATTTCTTCTCCTATACCTAAAAATTCAACAATTTATTTATTTTGACCAAGTTTTTAGAAATCCTAATCATGACTTTCCTAATTCTTAAGACTAACTTAGATTTCTTTCAAAAGATAAGTCAAAATATTGTCCTTTTTATAATTTTTTTTATTAGCAAATTTTGGTTAGTTTCTAACTATGTTAGTATGTTAGTAAGGCCTACCCCCACACTTATCTCATGCATTGTCCTCAATGTATGAATGAATGCATATATGCATGAAAAAGAAGAAGGGAAGGCAGAAGTTACCTTAAGGTGGTGGTTCCGGTGGTGGTCTAATTAGGCCAAGCGTTGCTATCCAATCAAGATAAAGTAGTATTTGGAGGAACCGACCAGAAATTTCCCTTGTATAACCCACTAAAATGTATGTATGATCATTTTTAGCAATTTCACCCCATCAAATTTCCATAATTCATAATTATATTCAGAGTCAATTGTGTCAACCGCCTTGTCCCAAAATGGAGTGTGAAAAGATGGAATGATTGACTTGGACGTCGTAAGTATGGGAACAAATACCGACTCAGGAAAGAAACTTAAATCAAGTAAGGGTTCAGGAGTCGGGTTAGGTTCAGGAAGTGGGTCCAAATCAATAAGCTGAAACTCAAGTCCACAATCAGTTTCCCAAAATGGAATGTGACTCAATGTTGGTGATTCAAGTTCAGGAATGATAGGTGTGGGAATCAAAACTGACTCTAAAAGATTACCTAAGTCGGGTAACAAAACAGGAGTCAATAATGATTCAGAAATTTGAACTTGATCACAGATTTGAGAATCTAGGTCACATATCTCATTGAGCTCAATATCATAAAAATGAGAACTTACCAATTTATCCATGGGACTTTCAAAATTGCAAAATTGGTCAAGTTCAATATGATCATCAAAAATGGGTGATTCAATTTCATGATGAATTGGTACAGGATCCAATGTTGACTCGGGAAAAGTAAAATCAGGTGGAGACACCGGAGTCATTATTGAATCAGGAAGTAAAATTGAATCACCAAGTGGGAGATCAGGATCATATTCATGCTCAAGTTCTATTTCAGGAAAGGAATAACTTGCCAAACTATCAATTGGAGTTTCGGCAAGCTCAAATGATGGTACTGAATTAGAATCTTGTTGTCCAAAGCAACGTGACTCTTCGGCTCTAAGAGAGTGGTCAGCGAAAGCAGAATTGGCCGGACGGTGAGAACGTAAAAATTGAACCATCATATCTATTTCATGATCACGAGCTAATCTAGCTTGAGTCATGGTTTTAAGCATCTTTTCATAGTCAATTGGTGCATCATTTTGTGATTGGACTTGAAAAGAGGAAGTGTAATCGTGATGAAGTTGTGAGTCGGTGGACTCACGCATCATCATGTCTAAGATTGATGGTGATTGTTGCTTGGACTCCTGCATACTCATCATTTCCCGGATAGATGGTTTTCTATTCTGAATGGGTGGATCTGAGTATGAATCTTGGGAATATTGTGGACAAGGTGGATATGGAGGACAAGTTGGTTGAAAATTGGACTCAGGGGAAGCGAAACCCCATGAACTCTGTGAAGAGTCGAAAGTGGTATGAAAATTATGGTCATAAGATGGGGGGTATGGGTTATATTTATTCGGATAAGACCATTCCGGCACACTAGATTGGTCAAAATTATGATATGCCGGGTTGGTAATATCCGAAAAAGAAGTTGGTGTGTAATATGGATCCTCATTAAAATTGAAAAAAATTGTTGTTATAGGCCATATCACACAAACACAAACAAAGAAAAAGAAAACAAACAAGTTGTTGTTATAGGCCATATCACACAAACACAAACAAAGAAAAAGAAAACAAACAAGAAACAAAAAAAAGAAAAAAATTCTAACCTAAGTTAGGGTAGACCTATGACCTAGACGACTCCTAACTGGTTAGACTGTCCACGGGAGGTAGGGTGTAGACTTTGACCACAAGTTAATCAGCCAGGTCAGGGCAAGAGTGGTGGGAGGTTTTCCGTCAAAGACGTTCCTTAATTAAATAACCACCAATCTTCGGGCTTTCGGCCCTCAATCCCCTTCCTAGACACTGATTTGGCAGGAGTCAAATTCCAACACTGTTCCCCCTTAGGACAATCTCCTAATTGAGTCCGAGATGTCCCTAGGGCCAACGTCTACTTATTTTTAGTTAGGCTTGGGTTAGTGAGTGCTTGGAATATGATTTTTGGGCCAAGGAAGGGTGATTAAATCCCCATCTTATCTTGTTATGGGTTAGTGCCCTTAAGATAAGTTTGTGCAAGTGTACAAGATATGTAAATAAGATTCACTCAAAGCAATGAAAATCAACCAAGAGATGAGTCCTATTCTACATGCAATGCGAACGTACCTTGCTCCAGCACTCTTCAACAGTAAAAATAAATGAATTGAAAAGACACGTGCCTAAAATGCAAACGTCTAATCAATTTTTTATCTTTTTCAACAAGTATTTTACTGTTGATTAATTAACAGTATACAGGTTTATCACAGAACAAATATAACAGAGCTGACAAATCAAATTTCAGATTGTAGCAACCTGCAGAAAATTCAGTAAGTAGTTCTCTACTACTGCCGCGGATCCACGGCTATTGCCGCGTTTGCACGGCAAGGTAGTAGGCTCTGCTGCTCTGCCTTCGAGGGCAGAGGCATAGAGTTGCTATATGTCCTTACTGCTGTTTCCTGTTCTCCAAACCTGCAAACAGAAAGAATAAAAGAATTAGTTAATAATTTTTTTTAGAGAAAAACTTACCGTCCCTCCCCGGCAACGACGCCAAAATTTTGATTGATATTTTCCCTGCACACAAAATATAGAATATCAGAATTTAAATCAATAATGCAGGGTGCTCAATTCTAATCCGCAGTAGCAATGGCTATGCGGGTCGTGATCCTCAGGGAGGGACTAGCGATGGAAGCGTTTAAGTAAGTTCTCTAAAAATTCTTCTTTTAGTTATTAAAAGGAAAATAAGAAAATATTAGTTAAAGTTATTTTAGAAAGAATTTTACAATGAGTCAGGAAAGAAAGAGTTGGTAGATGGTGATTTAATCTACAAAAATAAAAGAAAAGAAAAGAAAAGAAAGGAACACTTACCTTAATTTGGTTGAGAAAATA
Organism: Agave tequilana; assembly: GCA_038442645.1. NCBI lineage: Eukaryota > Viridiplantae > Streptophyta > Magnoliopsida > Asparagales > Asparagaceae > Agave > Agave tequilana. The sequence goes on from JAVJIF010013238.1 coordinate 49,801, forward strand.
CGTGAAAACCTTACATGTTCTACCTTACTTAGGAGGCGTTCAACGCATAAACCATAGGATCGAGCTCAGTCCCTTATTCGCATTATATCATGAAGCTGGGCAAGAATGAAGTGATACGGACCTTGAGGAGGAGAACATCTCCATGAAGTATCATTGGCACTCGCTAAGACTCGTTATACTTTCGCTTCGGAAATCACTTGCATGCTCATCAACAACCACAGAGATAAAATAGAAAAGGAAAAGAAAACGAAAAGAAAAGTAAAACAATGAACATAAGAAAAATATTACCTTTATTGCTTTAATCAATGGCAGAAAAGAGGAGGGTACATCGGTGTCACGCTCAACATAGGCCTCTCTCTCTTAAAAAAAATAGAAATTACAAAAGAAAAATAGAAACCTAACTACAAACTAGAAGAAAGCCTAAAAACCCTAACTTTTGGCCCTGTACTGCGCTGGACGACGTTCTCGATTGCACTGCAGGGGTATTTATAGGTGCAGAAGGAAGTAGAGTCCCAGAACGACTCCTCCACGAAAGCCCGTATCTTGGCTCATCCAGAATGCCGCAGAAACGCGGCTTGGGCCGCGTTTTCGCGGCCACGTCATGGCGGCTGGCCACGCGCTTTGGCGCGTGGCCTCCCTGGTCCGTCCATCTGGGCGTTTCCTTCTGGAAGCTGCATCCTGACTCTTTATTTGTGGATTTCGGGATAACTTGGGAAGCAAGTTACCCTAAATCCAAATCTTTTATCAACGAATTTGTTATCCTTCTTTGGCTTTTATCCTCATCCTGCAAGTATTTAGGGTTGAATAGAAGTCTATCCTTCCCTCTTCTTTTGGTATTTGCAACTTTTGCCCTTAGTAATTGCAATTTTGACATTTGATAATTGTAACTTTTACATTAGGCTTTAAATATGGGCTTTTGGGCTTCTTTCGAGGCTTTATTCCTTTATTTTTATTTCTCAAGGCCTGCACACAATAAATAATAAAATATTAGTAAATGTGCAGAATTATAGGAATAAATATGAAAATGTGTTGGTAAATGTAATGATAAAACTGCACTTTTCACTACCAATCAGTGGGCCTTGTGAAGGTTGCATTCATATGTTCGGGAAACATTTGATGAGCAAGGTAAATCGAACACTCTTCAAACATATGGTTCATAACTTGACAGTAAGTGCAACACGCAGTTAGGGACTGTGTTGGGCTGACTTGGTTTACCGAAATCGAGTTCTTAGTTTCTAAGGCTTCTAGTCTTCGAGCAATATACTATCAAATTTAGCCTCATTTGCTATGGACATTCCTATCGAATGGTGATTTCTTTTTGAAGAGATAGGGTTAAATGTCCTAGACTCTTCGGGGGAAGGTTCCCATTGGAGGCTTTTTCGCTAGGTCTTCCTATCTTTTCCACCCTTTGTGTTCATCCGCTTTCAAGTCTCTCCCTTGATTCATGGATTCTAGAAGAGTCTTGTATTAATAATCTTTTCTTTACGCCATGATGATGGCATTGGATAAGAAGATCTTTGAAATGTTCAAAGTATTTTCAAAAAGTTTGTTGGGTTCTTTCTTGCATTGCATTATGTTTTTCATAATAAAGGCGGTCTTATGGATAGGGTAGAACTTTTGAAGAAGACCTTTGCGAAATCGTCCCAAGATGTGATAGAGTTTTTTGCTAAACTGTATAGCCATTTCTTGGTTACATTCTTAAGGGCAAAAGGGACAAAACATAGCTTGCGGTGTCGTCTCCTAATTGCGGTATCTTCATCATAACACATACCTCTTCAAATTCCCTTATGAAGAAAATATGCATCTTTGGACTTTAGCCCGTGATACCTAAGAAGTGTGTCTATGAACTATGGTTTTAGCTCAAAGTTGTTGTCGTCGGCTTCGGAAATCCGAATGCAACATGGAAGTGATAACCTAATAGGATAGAACCTATCCTGCAAGGATATCATTTATGCCATTTCAGGATCAGTTTAGGTGGTGAAATATTTCTAGTTAATCTAGATGTAGCTGGGTCTCTTGACCAAGCTGACATACACAATCAATAGCAAATAAGATCACATCAAAAAGTCAAAGTTAAAGTCAGAATCAACCAAGCCTATTCCAGGGTAGACTGAGATCTAGACGACTCTTAACTTTAGATTACATGTAGGAGGTATATTGCTGAATCGGACCACGAGTTAATCAGTAGGTGGTAAGATTGGTGGGACGTATCGGTCCAAGATGAGCCTAATTAAGCCAAACCACTAACCTTCGAGGTTTCGCTTCTCAATCCCCTACCTAGTCATCGATTTAACAAGCGTCAAATTAAAATAACTTTCTCCTTGGGTCAATCTCCTAGTAAGTCTAAGAAGTCCTTAAGATCAATGTCTATTCAAATTTTAGATTAAGTTTTAGTTGTGAGTGCAAATAAGATGTTGTTTGTGGGCCAAAGAAGGGTAATGACTTCGCCACCTTATCTTGTTAGGGGTTTGCCCTTAAGTCGATTTAGTGCAAGTGTGCAAGATAATAGGATAGTATCACTTAAAGCAATTAAATCACCACAAGTGTTTCCTAGTCCAGATGCTATGCAAACTTACCTCTATCTCCAGTACTCTTCGACAGTAATTGAAAATTTAAAATTAAAATAGTTGAATGTCTAGATGCAAGTCTATCCAGTTTTTAATTTTTAATCACAAGTTACTGTTATTGTTAGGAATAGTGTCCAGATGAGTTACAGTTAAATCCAACAACTGCAAAAAATACAGACTTGAATTCAATGACAACAGAAAAAAATAGAAACCCTAACTTGTTGGCCCAAGGTTGCAATCACAGGTTTTGTGTTTTGATTATAACAAAACTTATGTAGTTCTTTAGTACTAATTAATTCCAAGTGTTTAAGTATTCTTTAGGGTTCAAGAAGATTCAGAGTATTTCTTCCTCAAAAGGAAGATATTGAAATCTCAAGCTCACTCAAGGATGGGATTCAAGTTAGAACAATCAAGATTCACTTATTGGAGAAGCCCACTAGAAGATTGCTTGAAAACATGTAGAACCTATGTAAGAAAATAGAATGTTTAAAGCATAGGGTGTAGAAATGATGCTCAAGAGGAAGCACACACAAAAAATACAAGTTTTTCATTATAAGAGTTTTAATATCTAGTTATTTTTCTCATTTTGGTATTTTACAAGGTTTAGTATTTGATACATGTTCTATGATTTTCCAAAGTAAGATATCCTATTTCTATCGTGTATCCCAAAGCCTATATATTGCCAAAATAATTTATAACTCGTATAATTTTTTTAAATAATTAGTTTAAATTCATTGTTACCCAAAAATAGAGTTTTCAGGCTCGGTCGGTATACCAGGCGGTTGACCGAACCTCGGGGCCATTTTGGCCTCAGCCTGTGCATGTCGTGCACGTTTGTCGAGTGACCAGGCGGTCGACCGGCAAACTTGGCGGTCGATCGGGCGGTCGATCGACTAGCTCTAGCTGGTCTCAGTTGAGATCGGTTAACTAGGCGATTGACTGATGCTAACAGTTAGTTTAATCTAATTGAACTACTGGTCGACCGATGTACTGACACAGCTATAGTAACGGCTAGTTTTTAAAATCTGGTTCTTTGACTCTTTTTTTCCCAACGGGTATACTTGCTCTTTTTGGGTCTAACCTCTCTCTTAATGAACTGAGAGGCTCTCCTAACTGTGTTTTATCATTTGCCTATACATAGGGTTCACTTATAGAGGATTAAATACAATTAGATTTTAAAAACTATTTGAAAAATCAAATTTATTCAAGAGAAAAAATTTCAAGTTTTCTTGCTTTAAATGCTCTCATTTCGAAACCAATTTCTGCAAGTTCCAGCTCTTAAATTGATTCATTTCAAATGATTTTCTCTTTCACAAACTTCTTGAGCTTCATCTCACATCAAATACTATAGAAAGTTGTAAAAAGGGATTGTTTGTGATCTTTGTGGTCACCAAGAGCTTGTAAATCTCATTGATTTTATGCTACCTCTTTTGTAGAGGATTGAGAGTTGGAGTTATGTACTCCGGCCTTGTGTAGACCTTATAGTTTCTTTGTGGAGGCTCTTTTGTGGAAAGATCCTTTGTGGATAGTGAAATTCTTCACGTGGTGAAGGCAGAGATGTAGAGATTGGTGCTCGAACCTTGAAATAAATATCTTATATTTTTGATTGCTTTTCTCCTACTCTTACTCTATTTCAATTGCTTGCACTTATGTATTTTCTTGCTATTCATATCTAGCATTATTCATTCTTGTCAGTTTTCACTCTCTAATTCACGAAGACAATTAAGCACCTCAACTCATTGTCCAGAGGAATATAGACGAGAAGTTCTAGAGCCCTTCATAGGAATCTATCTTTACTTCTTGATTTAAGTTGACCATTTACATCATTCATATTATTAATTATTACATTTCTATATTTTGACCTTTAGATTAGTGATATTATCCATATTTGCATATTTCATGCCACATCTTCACATTTATTCTATATAAAAATCTGTTAATAATAAGCTTTCTTGTATGTTTCTAGGTCCATGGTATGAAATAAAGAAAAAGCCCAAAAATCTCATTTATTTTGTGATTTTTAGAGCCTAAATATAGCCATTGACTTTGGAAGCCCTGTCTACATATTCTGGATGCAGAAACCGCAAATCGAGGAGCTGTACAGGGAGTAGTGTGCAACAGGAGGCTTCACACTTCGGCGCCGCCTGCACGCCGCCTGTACTACCATGGAAATGCAGCTTTTGCCGCATTTCTGCATCAATACAGAGGAGCCACGTGTTGAGTTTCGACGCATGATCCCGTCTTGTCTCCTAGAGCCCCCTTTTGGTTATAAAAGCCCCCTATGTTGAGCAGAACAGGAAGGATGAAGGTTTTTAGGGTAGATTTCTTCTCTTTAGTGTAGGTTAATGTTCTTTTTCTTTTTCTTTTTTTTGTATTTTTTTCTTTCTTTTAGATCTTGCAAAAGTTTCGAGAGAGATTCTTAGGATGAAAGTTAGAGTGCTTATAATGGAGGGTGACATTATATGAAAGGTTCTCTCTTTATCTCTACTTGTTTTGTTCTCTCTAACTCTGAACATGCTTAGCTTTTTCTCTTATGGAAACTAACCACTAACTTGCTAACTCCTTACTTTATAATCCACAAGAATCTATTAGCCTCTACTTGGCCTTACTCTTGCAAGAGCCATTGATGGCTCATGATGATGGCCTGTAATACTCTAACATCTAACTCTCTAACAAGCAAACATTACTTTATTCCATGCTTACTCTAATTTAGTTTTGATGGTCTAAGTGTAGCTTGCACTTATTTATTTGAGTTTGGATATGATGAGTGATCTTATGGGTCATACTTTGAAAAGCTCTTGAACAAAGGACTAGTGATGGTCAAGGATACATGTGTGGCAACTATCACTAAGAGATTATCATGGTTAGTGAAGTCATTAATAGTTAGTAGCCATGAGTTTTCTTTTATTTTTACTTTGTTTTAAAAATAACTTCAAAAATCACAAATACCTTCTCCTCAATGTTTCTATCTTTGTTTTCACCGTATTCTTCTCTTTTCATTATTTCTTTTCTTTCTTTTGATTCTTTGAAACATAGAAGAACCATTAACACATACGTGAACATACTGTTTGTGCTTCTATTGCCTCCTGTCCTTGTGGATTCGACCGGTTTAGCATCTATGCTATAACAGACGTATCAAGGAAGCCAAATCACACACTCTTTAATTTCTGATTTCAAAATGACACTTTTGGTGCATGGTTTCACCCCGATTAAATTTTGGCGCCGTTGTCGGGGATAGAAACTGTGTGATTTCACATTTTTGTTAACTTTTCTTCTCTGTTTCTAGGTACAGGTAAAAATTTTCAGTATCTAACAACTGCAGAATCCCATACTCCCCAATATCTCCCTGCTCAAGAAAGCAGGGAGCTGTTGCTTACATTTTAACCGCGACCAAGGCTTTTAGGCTGCGAAAACGCGGCCCAAGTCTGGCCTGTGGTTCTTATATTTTGCAGGGTTCTTTCTATTTACAAATATCTGTGTATTCTGTAGTTTCTATGTATATTACCTGTATACTGTAATAAATTAAAGAACTAAAATATAATAATTTGATGTTTTAAAATGGTTTAGACATTTGCATCTAGGCATGTGTCGATTTTTATTCCAATATACTGTATTTTGTTCTTCCTTTATTGTAATCTGGAACGAGATGTATATATTGCATTACATATAGTTAGGAAAAACACATAGGTGATTTACTCGCTTTGTGTGTTCATTCTTATCTATATTGCACACTTACACGAAATGAATTTCAGGGCATAACCCATAACAACATAAGATGGGAAAGTCATTATCCATCCTTGGCCCAAAAATCACCTTCACACTCACACAACCCAAGCCTAAATAAAACTTGCTAGAAGTTGGCCCTTAGGGACATCACAGACTCATTTAGAAGATTGAACTAAGATGCAAGTTGTTAGAGTTTGACTCTTATCAAATCGGTGTCAAAGTTTGGGGATTGAGAGGCGAAACCTAGAATAATAGTGGTATGGCATAATTAGGCCCATTGCCCAGGCATAGATACCTCCCACTAGTCTTGCCCCTACCTGGCCAATTAAGTTGTGGTCAGATGGCAACAATATACCCCCTATAGATAGTCTAACCAGTTAGGAGTCGTCTAGGTCTAGGTCAACTATAGAATAGGCTTGTTTTTGTAAATTTTTGTTTGTTTGTTTTTTTTTCTTTTTTGTGTTTGTTGTGATAAAATGGAATATAACCAAATTTTTCCAACCAAATGAATCCATTTTTCACTCCAACCTTATTTGACTCGAATAACTCCAACCCGGTTATGTATAGCATGAACCAACCATATAGGCCGAATTGGATTTATCTAACTCAATATGACCCATGCCCCCAATCTTATGACCATAATTTTCAAAATAATTTTCAAAATTCATAGCGTCAATGGGGATTCACCTCTCATGAGTCAAATTTTCAACCACCTTATCCATAATTTCCACAATATTCATCCTCTAATTTTGATTCATATACTCCTTTTCCTGTTCCACCAACAGAAGAAAAATCCAATTTGGAAAGGGTATGGAAGTCATGCTTGAGTCCCAACAACAAATTCAAAGCTTGCTCAATTCACAATCCTTCCCATGTTTAACTTCATATACTCCTTTTGATGAACATCCAATTGAAGAAAAATCTGAGTTAGAAAAGAGTATGGAAGTATTTCGTGAAACTGAACAATAATTTCAAAACATGTTAAGACTTATCATTTCAACCAAAATTTTAAGAGTCTTACACATCTTTTTTAGTCTCACCGATTCAAAATGAACAACCATCAGTCTTAAAATTGAGTATAAAACTCTTGCGTGAGTCTTAGCAACAAACTCAATATCTAATAGACTTATGATTTCACAACAATTTTCAAAACCAACTTTCTTACTCACCTTTTAAAGAAGAACTGATTGCAAAGAATATAGAAAACATGATTCAGACTCAAAATACAGTTACCCAGCCTATCAGTAGGTTAGCCGTAATAATGAGCGTATTGATCAATGAAAGTGAGAAAAATCTTTCTTGTCAACCTTTAACCAATCCTTATATCCCTAAATCTATCGATTGAACCCAAGAATCATGTTATTTCGGAAACCAAGATTTAATTTCAGCACAACAATTAGAACTTGACTAAACTCTATGTTTTGAAAGTCCCATTGACATTTTGGCAAGTTATCCTTTCCTAAAATTGAAATTGAGCATGAATGTGATCCTGATCCACAAGTTGGTAATTCCGTGTCACTTTCTGATTCAATAATGACTCTGATATCTTTACCAGATTTTTTTCATATTTCGAATTCAACATTGAATCATGTACCGGTACATCGTGAAAATGAATCACTAATATTTTACGATCATATTCTGTTAATGGGGAATGTGTGAGAACATCAATTCTCTGATTTGGAACCTAATTTTTAACCTATTTCGACTCTCACTTTTGAATCTCGACTTGATCTAAGTCAAATTTTTGAGTCGGTATTTGTTCATGTTTCGTTTGAGCCTAAATCAATCATCTTTCATAATCACACTTCATTGTTGGAAAAATGTGTTGAACAAAATGACTCAAGAATTATTTTTGAAAATTAAAATTGGATGGGGATAATTTTTTAAATAAGACTATTCACTCAATGATTCTTTTAATGGGTTATATTATAGAAGTAACTGGTGGGTTCCTCCAAATTTCATAATCTTTGAATTGGGCTGCATTTTATGGACAAATAGACCACCACCGGAAGAACCACCCTGAGGTAATTTTTCCTTCCCTATTTGTTTCATGCATATATACATTCACAATGCATTGAGGACAATGCATGAGATAAGTGTGGGGGAGGGTTTACTAACGTAGCTTGTTTTAAATTTTCTTTCTTTTACACTTCTTTTAGAATTTTTTTTTTTGTATAGAAACCCTTTTCTTTTCTTTTACAAAACTTTTCGAAATAAGAAATATGGTTTTTTTTTAAAGAAAGTTAAGATTATCTTAGAAATTAAGGAGACCTAAAATTATAAATTCTTAAAACCGAGTCAAAATAATAGATCTTATTTAAATTTTAGGATAAGAAAGTAAGATTAGAAAGATAATTTGGTCTTGAATTTTTTGTCTTAGATATACGCACTTCACACTTACACAATTTTTGGGATTGAAACAAAAACTGAAAATGCCATAATAAAAATAAAAAGTAAAAATAAAATAAAATAAAAGCCATTAAAGCTGGGTAATTATGCCTCAGGAAGCATGATTATTCACGCTTAAAATGGTGGACAAAAAAGAAAATAATACCTCTAAGTTCTATGGCCTTGTTTACTCGAGTTCTTAAGTCTGAGGGATGTATTCTCATTTGAAAAACCATCTGGTTTGACAATCACTGGCTAAAGGCTCACTACCCGGGTAAACTATAAAGCCTAAAAAAACTAAGAAAAGAAAAAAAAAGAAAAAAAATATTATAAATAAATAGCATGAAAGTTAGAGTTGATATCCCATAAATCTTCACTGTTCACAAAGTGCATACTATCTAAGAGTTTTATGAAAGATCAAAGAATCAACTAAATTTCAAAATTCTTACCTTTAATTTATAAAAAGATCTTGCATTCAGACTTAGTTTAAGGAAGAATAATTTCTGATTCACCTATGACTTTGGATCACTTAAATTTTCGCAGAAATATTTCAACATTTTTCTCTATTTCAAAATATGTTTTCAAAATACTAACATTTGATTCTTTCTTTATGGATTTTGTGGGTGTAATCCGCTGAAAACCCTCAGAAGACAAAACTCCTCTTCTAGGGAAACATAGAGGTTTAACGACATATTACACACGCTCAGTACAAACGCGTCACCTGCGATAGTGGTGTAATAATTTTCTTAGTTTTTCTGTTTTGCTCGGGACGAGCAAGAGATAAGTTTGGGGGTGTGATTAGTATCCATATTTGTATATTTCATATCACATCTTCACATTAATTCTATATAAATTCTTTTAATAATAAGTATTCTTGTATGTTTCTACGTCTATGGCATGAAATGAAAAGGAAGCCAAAAAATCCCAGTTATTTGGTAATTTTTAAAGCCTAGGTATAGCCATTGACTTTGGAAGCCCTATCTACCTATTTTTGATGCAAAAAATTACAAACCGAGGAGCTGACAGGGAGCAGTGTACAACAAGAGGCTACACACTTCGACGCCACCTGCGCGGCACCGTACTACCGCGAAAACGTGGCTTTTGCCGCTTTTCCGTGGTAATATGGAGGAGCCACGCGTCGAGTTTCAACGCGTGGCCCCGTCTTGTCTCCTAGGGCCCCCTTTGGCTATAAAAGCCCCCAGTGTTGAGTAGAACAGGAAAGAGAAAAGTTTTCTAGGATAGATTTCTTCTCTTTAGTGTAGGTTAGTATTCTTCTTCTTCTCTTTTGTATTTTTCTTTCTTTTAGATCTTGTAAAAGTTTAGAGAGTGATTCTTAGGATGAAAGTTAGAGAGTTCGTAATGGAGGGTGATACTCTATCAAAGGTTCTCTCTTTATCTCTACTTGTTTTCTTCTCTCTAACTCTTTACATGCTTAGCTTTTTCTATTAGCCTCTACTTGGTCTTACTCTTGTAAGAGCCATTGATGGCTCATGATGATGCAGTCTAATATTTTAACATCGAACTCTCTAACAAGTTAACATTACTTTATTCCATACTTACTCTAGTCTAGTTTTGATCGTTTAAGTGTAGCATGCACTTATTTAGTTGAGTTTGAATGTGATGAGTGATCTTATGGGTCATGCTTTGAAAAGTTCTTGAACCAAGGGCTAGTGATGGCCAAGGATACATGTGTGACAACTATCACTAAGAGGTTAGCATGGTTAGTGGAGCCATTAGTAGCTAGGAGCCATGAGTTTTCTTCCACTTTTACTTTGTTTTAGAAATAATTTCAAAATCACAGATACCTTCTCTTCAATGTTTCTATCTTTGTTTTCACCGTACACTTCTCTTTTCATTATATCTTTTCTTTTCTTTTGATTCTTTTAAATATAGAAGACCTGTTAACACACACGTGAACATACCATTAATGTTTCTATCTCCTGTCATCCTTGTGGATTCGACCCGTTTAGCCTTTATGCTATAACAGATGTATCGAGGAAGCCAAAGCACGCCACTTTAATTTTTTATTTTAAAATGACACTTTTCGTGCACAGTCTCACCCCGATCAATTAGCTTTATACCTATTCACCCCTAGTGTACTTTTAATTGGTATCAAAACACTGTACTTTAGTTTTTGGTTTAACCATCTTAGGGAGATCCACTAGCTAATTACTTATTTGCTTGTTCACTACACTAGTTTACATGGCCGAAGGAATCAAGACACTATCAAAATTTGATGGCCTTAATTTCTCCATATGGAAAGTTAAGATGATCATTCTCTTGCAATAGGAAGTTGGGTTACAAAAGCGGTGACTAAACCTTTTAACGTACCTGATGGTGATGAAGACACATGGTTCGAAATTGCCACCAAGGAATTTGATGCCAATACAAAAGCCTACTATGCATTGCTTCAAGCCTTGAATAATGATGATATTGCTAGGGATATCCATTGCAAATCCGCTCATGAGATTTGGTGGCATACTTGTCACACACGAGGGGACATCACAAGTCAAGAGAGCTTAGATTGATCTCTTGTGTTCCCAATATGAAAATTTTGCTATAAATGAAGAATCAATTGATGACATGATTACTAAATTTACTAAATCACTAATGATCTTTCTTTTTAGGTGATGGAATTGATAATGACTAAAAGGTGAGGAAAGTCATTCGAGCTCTTCCACCATCATGAGAAGTGAAAGCTATAACTTTGAAGGAGCTCGATGCCAAAGAAGAGATGGAGCTTATAGGTCTCATTGGTAATCTTAAGACCCATGAGATGGAGGGGAAAGTAAGAGAAAAGAAGGCTTCACAAAAGAAAAAGATGCTAGCCTTCAAGTCCATCCCTACCATTTTCAATGAAGATGATGATGAAGAAGAAGATGACGAAGACCTTTCACTCCTTGTTAAGAATGTAAAGAGGATGTATAAGAAGACAAAATTCAACACCTGGAGAAAATGGTAAGGCAAGGAGGATAAGAAAATTGTTTGCTACAATTGTCAGAAAGCCGGACATATCATTGCCAAATTTCCAAAAAAACAAAGCCAAGCCTACAACCTTCAAGAAACCATATAAGAAAAAAGTTTTAAAAGAGACATGGGACTCGGAGAGCGAATCCGAAGAGGAGGTTGATATGGCTCATGTGTATTTCATGGCAAATGAGAACACACCCAAGGTAACATCTGAATATCATCTCGATGAATGTGAGCTTTCTATGGATGAATTGGGTAAAACTTTTGAAGAGTTATCTAACAACTATGATTTTTGCAAAAAGAAATATTTGAAAATAAAAGGGAAAATAAACTTCTCCCAAATCAAATAGTTGTACTTTTAAAGAAAAAGAGGTTTTATCTTTCACACTTCAAAACACACAAAAAGATTTTGATGCTCACAAAGTTTCTTGTAAAGCTAAATTTTCTATGATTGATTGAGATTTCAACTTTGAAAAACAAAATTAATACTTTAAGTAATATTTTGAAAAGGTGTGAGTTGATAATGCTAGATTAGAGGCTATATTTTCAAAGAGGCGAGCTCAAAAGAAACTTCATGTTTCACATGCTTCACATGCTCACACACAATCTCATTCACATCATGACACACACACACACACACACTAACATGCTCATAGTTCACATGCTCATCATGCACATACACATCATGCATTTCTTTATGCCAAGGTGTATACATGCACCTATTGTGGCCGAAAAGGTCACTTGGCCAAGTTTTGTTATGATCACATAAATGCTTCAAATGAACATGTTTAGGTTCGAAAAACTAACACTTTAGGATCCAAGAAAGTTTAGATATCAAAATCAACAAATTTATTATTTAATATAGGTATGCACCAAGGCTCCAAGACGTAAGAGAAAGATGGTACCTTGATAGTGGTTACTCAAGGCACATGACTTAGGATATCAACAACTTTGCAATGCAATCAAGGTATTATGAAGGTGGCACCATCATCTTTGGGGATGATTCAAAGGGCAAAATCGTTGGTATAAGTAATATCAAAATTGACTCATCTCCTTTAATTAAGAATATTGTTTTGGTTGAAAGTCTTAAGCATAATCTTTTAAGTATTAGTCAACTTTGTGATAAAAGTTTTAAAATTATTTTTGATGATTTCTCTTGTGATATTTTAGATAAGAAAAAAATACTCGTGTTCTTTTTTGATTTTCGTGAGAACAATGTTTATATGATTGACATGCTTAATTTAAATTGCAATGCCACTTGTTTGAATGTTTTTTTGAAGATTCTTAATTATGGCATAGGAAACTAGGCCACATTTTGTTTGACCACTTATTTAGAATTAATTTTAAAATTTTGGTGAAAGGTATTCCTTACTTGAAGTTTGAAAAGAACTGCATTTGTGATGTGTGCCAACAAGAAAAACAAGCCAAGTCTTCTTTCAGAACAATCAAGGATATCATGACAACTAGACCTTTAGAGTTAATTCACATGGATTTATTTGGCCCAATTAAAATCAAGTCTTAGTGGTAATCATTTTTTTTTGTTTTAGTTTATAATATTTCTAGATTTACATGGGTTTTCTATTTAGAACATAAAGATGAAGTGATTGCATCTCAATTTTGCATTATTATTATCATATTTGCACATTTACCATTGATTATTCTTTATTTAACATTGTTGTTTAACTCTCTTTTTTATTATGATGTGTAGTTACTTAAATAGGAAGATAAGGATACAAGAAGCTTCTATTTTATCGCTAATCCTATCTAAATTTGGATTTCAATTTAATTTAATTTGAAACCAAGAGGAGGAAAGGATATATCATCATCTTCAAAATTCAAATTCAAAAGCAGAAGATATGCTTCTAGAATATGGATAGGATATAATCTTAATATGGATAAGGAGAAAAATTCAAATTAAATGGAGTTAAAAATCAATTCAGACTCAGATTCAGACTTGGATACCTCTTACTATTTAGATCATAACTTTTGATACAAATATTCAAATCTGATGATTCAATATGCTAAAAAAAGAGGACTTGAAGGTATACAATTCTTATGTCAACCACTCTGTCCAATTTAGCTATCTGATGAGTCATATTCAATAATCAACACACTGACTTGCTGCAAAATTAAATTCCCGTATTGAATTAGGATTGAGTAAAACCTTTAATTCGTATCCAATTGTGATTAGCTCTGAGACCTATTTAAAGAGCTTAAATCTCTTATAATCAAGCATCTTCACATCAGAGATCATAACTTAAGATTTTTGTTTAGTTTCTCTTCCAATTTTTTTTAATAATTTTTAGGATCTAGTTCTAATTCAAGCTTTGTAAAGAAGAAGGAGCCTCTTGTAATTGAAGGTGACAACATTAATAATAAGAATTTTTTTCTAATTTATCTTTATTTAATTGCTTTATTTACTTGATTTCTCATCTACCATGCTTTCTTTAGTTTTCATCATGAGTTGCTAATCTTCTTCATGACTTACTAATCTCTCTACCATTACTTTTAATTCTAGGTTAGAATAAGCTGATTGGATCAGATACATGCTTAATCTTTGGATTAGTTGTTCTTGAAGGCATATGATGATGACTAGTAAAATCTATATATGTTAATACTTTTCAATAGTTTTTCTTATTCTATGCTTAGATAACTTCGATAGTTTAATGTTGAATCTTAGTTAATCTTCTTATTCTATACTTAGAAGGCTTTGATAGTTTAATATTAGACTTGATTAGTGATTATTTCAAATAGAATTTAGTTTTTATCTTATGTATCTTATTTGAATTGTAAGAAACTCCAAGGTCTAACTTTTATGATATAAAGTGAAATAAATTCTTGCAAGGGTTAGTACGTTAATGGTGGTAGATGATTAATAGGTCATATTCTTTTAATTCTTTTTAGACCCTAATTTATCACCAAATTCGATATTCTTCTTTATACTTCTAACACTTAACATATAGTTAGTTTTCTTAGAAGAATACTTAACCGATTTAGTATTTAAGAAGATACCAAAAAGCTTCTTTCGCATTCCTCTCTGTGGATTCGACCAGCTTCGCTCTTGCTACTGTGGATAAATTGTGAAAGGTAGAGACACCATCAACAATCAGAGAACATCCTTTTAACTCTTAACTTTATCTTTGCTTATCGATAATCAAATTTTGACACTGTTGTCGAGGAGGGAACGATATTTTCTCTATTTACTAAGTGGTTAATTTTTTTCTTTATTTTTAATTCAATAGTAATCTATTGATTGAAGTGTTTAAAAAACGGATAGACTTGTATCATAGGCATCTGTCTAATTTCATTTATTTTAAATTACTGTTGAAGAGTGCTAGAGATAAGGTACGTTTGCATTGAATCTAGATTAAAAAACACTTTTGGGTAATTTATAATTGCTTTGAGTGATTACTTATCTAGTTACTTGCACACGTCGCACTAAATGACTTAAGGGCAAACCCATAAGCAAGATAAAGAGAGAGAGAGAGAGTTATTACCCTCTCTTAGCCCACAAACCATCTCCTAACTCACTAACCCAATCCTAATTAAAATCTAAGTAGATGTTGGCCTTAGGGACATTCCGAACTCACTAGGATATTGACCTAAGGAGAAAGTTTGTTAGAATTTAACACTTGCCAAATTGATGACTAGGCAGGAGATAAAAGGCAAAACCTCAAAGAACAGTGGTTTGGCATAATTAGGCTTGCCACTCTTGCGCGGATGCCTTCCACTGATCTTGCCACCTACCTGACCGATTAACTTGTGGTTAGATTTTGCAATATACCTCCCGTGGACTGGCATAATATTTTGTGTTTTGTTTGCTTGTGTGTTTTAACAATTCTTGAGTAATATGGATTCTAACCACAATTTTTCTAACTTTAATAATAATCCATATTTTACTCAAATCTCTTTCAATTCAGATTACAGCAAACTGGCATGGACTGACTTTCAGCAACAAAATTTTAACCAACCAAGTATGCTGGGTTGGTCTCATCCAAATCAGCGCATGCCCCAATCCTGTTATTATAATTAAAATAGGAATAATCATCTCTACTATTCACCGAGTTGATGGGGATACAATGCCCCCAAGCCATATTGTCAACAACAATCATCGTCATATACTACTTTTCCCAAGCAACCAACAGAATCAATGTACTGGGAAAATAAGATGAAAATCTTAGAAGAGCTTGAGTGATGACTTAGAAAATAGAAGGCGCATGAGCCCATCGAAAATTTCAAATTCAAGATCCTTACTCTACCTTCCAAGTCACACCACAAAAAGAAGAACCTACAGACTTAGACGAAAGTATGAAAAACCTGATCCAAGTCGAAAATTATTTTACCCAATCTATTAATAGGCTAGAAGCACAAATGAGTCATTAAATCAATATAGTGAAAGATAGGAATGAGGAAACTCTACCTAACACACTTTTGACCATTCCCGTTTGCTCTAGCCATCTTGATTGGAACCAAGAATTATGGTATTTTGAAGACTTTGACTAAGATTCAATTCCACTATAAAACTTTGAACTTGACCACTATCAACCCATTTCAACCCAAACTCTTGATCAAGATCAAGAGGCCCATCAACTTTCACAAGTTGAGGTGGAGGGTACACAACCAACATATGAGAAAAAATTTTAAAACAAGAACATAAGTGCATGACAACCAACTCAATAGACAAACTAATGAGTTAGTCTGTGGGCAAAAGAAGATTCTTTTTTTACTCAACTTTCTCCTAGGCGAAAAATGTCTATTCTAAATCACATTCGTCTTGATGAAGTAAGAAAATTCAACAATATTGAAAAACCTGTGAGGAAGTATGCATATTGGATGACATTGTAGGTTTCTAGATAAAGTGATCAGAGATCATTTGACTATACATAGATCTCGTAGGGAGCAAGTTGAATTATATTGCGAGAATGACTGTAATGATAATGAACCTATTCAGGAAGTTATACATGTGCATGAAAGTGTGCAAATTTGATGATAATTTCCTATGTTTTGATGACTTGTTTAGAGATGATTGCTTACATATACACCCACGAGAAGAAAATTGAATCATGTTGTGAGGATATATACATAGTTGATGAGCCTCTATTTCTTGATGAATTGTTTAAGGATGAGTGCGATAATAATAATAAATGACACGTGTTGAGGATTTTAAATCTAGAGTCCCTTTGAGGAAAAAAAACTTGATTCGAGTATATTCACTTTCAATGAGCCAACCAATGATCAATCAGGCGAAAACATTGAAAAACACCTAGAGGGGGGTGAATAGGTGTAATTGCTAATCTAACAATCCTTTTAGAATTAAGATGGATGAATGAAGCAACGATTTCTCAAAACAAGACTAAGAGCCGAATACCCCGTGAGAGGTTCTGAACTCCTTCCTCCCAATTCCCCTTAAATGGGTTAGAGGTGCGCAATGCAACCTTGTTGTATGAGAATTGATCGAACAAGGAATGAATAATATGCAATTATGAAATGCACACAAGATATATCACAAATATCACAAACTAGAGGCAATAACACAAGGTAAGAAAACTAGATCTCAAGCAAGTAAGTTAAAGCAATAGAGTGCAAGAGAATTTAAAGCAATATGGACACAAAGCAATCGTAAACACAAGATGTTTGTTTCGAGGTTCAAGCCACCGCTCTACTCCTCGCCTTCACCTCCGTGAAGGGTTTTCACTATCCACCGAGGACGATTACAACGGTCTACCGAAGACC
Organism: Agave tequilana; assembly: GCA_038442645.1. Taxonomy (NCBI): domain Eukaryota; kingdom Viridiplantae; phylum Streptophyta; class Magnoliopsida; order Asparagales; family Asparagaceae; genus Agave; species Agave tequilana. The sequence goes on from JAVJIF010013238.1 coordinate 67,185, forward strand.
CGAGCACCGAGCTCCACCACTTACAAGAACCTTTACCTAAGAGGTGTCTCCACAAGAACAAGATGAACACAAGTAGCCAAAGTGATCACAACAAGATCACTAAACTCTTACAAACTCTCACTCTTTTACAACTTCCTTATAGATTGAGTAGGGAATTTTTGGCTCTAAGAAGTGTAGTGAGAAAACTCAGTTGTAGAGATGATTTTTGCTAGGGAGCACAACTGAAAACAAGCTCAAGAAAGAATGGAGAATGGAGAGCTTAAAAACTTCTCTTCTCTTTTAAAACTTAGGTATATTTCTTAGTTTTTGCAAGAGACTCTCCTCCTCTATTTATAGGGAGAGAAATAGGTTAAAAACAATTTATTTTAACCTTATTTGCTCTGGAAAAGATCTGTAAAACCCTGAAAAAGTCTGCCAAAAAACAGTCTAAAAAACAGATTTCAGAATTGCACAAAAGAGGAAAGAGCCGTTGGGCTTTTGCAGGCCTGGCGGTCGACCGGGCCGGTCGGCCGCCAGCTCTGCTGGCAAAGAGCCTTTGGGCTCGGGTCGACCGTCCTCTAAGAGAAAACACAGTTTTCTTCGGGCGGTCGACCGGGCGGTCGACCCAGAAAACCCGAGATCAACTGCTTTCAGTCGGTCGACCCGAGCGGTCGGCCGACAGACGTGCACAAACGTGCACGTCCTGACACGGGCGCCGGTCGACCGTGCCGGTCGGCCGGTCAAGCCAGAAACAGCAGGACTTGGAATTTTTTGTTGTAAAAATTATTTTGAAGTAAAGAGTATCTAAGTATCATGATGAAAAGAGTATACATGATTTAAAAATGATATATGTCTTTGTAAAACTTGGAGTCATGTATATTCATGAGAAAAACTTAGAAACAAAACTTTAAGTTTGAAAACTTGTATTTAAAAATGTGTGTGTGTATCCTAGAGCCAATTTCCAAAACTCAAACTTTAACAATCTATTTCTTACATTGGTTCTAAGCACTACAAGTGCTTCAAGAGGGCTTTCCACCATATGATCTTCAAAACTTGATTCTTGAGCCCAATTTGAGTTGACTTGAGTCCAAAGCACTTTCCTTAAGGGAAGAAACCTTCTAGTTTAGTTAGAACCCTGAAACACACTTAACAAATAAACAATATTAGTACAAATAACTAATATGTTTTGTAATCATCAAAACACACTAAAAACGGGTGATTGTAACCTTGGGCCAACAATCTCCCCCTTTTGATGATGACAAAACATATACGTTATTTAAACAAAAATGGAAGAAGAGCTTGGAAAACTCCCCCTCAAATAATGCTATGTATAAAGCATGACAATGAGTAAGATACATAAAGCATTGAAAACACAATAGTTTTGTTGAAAACTAAAATAAACAATAAACAACAAGCAAACTTATACTTTTTCTCCCCCTTTTTGTCATACATCAAAAAAGGGTTAAACAAAACAAAAACAAAAGAAATTTTTCTTTAAGACTCCATAATGCAAACATTCAACTCACCACAAATAAAAGAGAATCTAGCATAATCTAATGGTTTAGTAAAAATATCGGCAAGTTGAAAATCGGTAGAAACATAGTCTATTTCAATATCACCTTTCTCATAATGATCTCTAAGAAAGTGATACCTAATGTCAATGTGTTTGGTTTTACTATGTTGATTTGCATTCTTTGTCATGTGAATAGTACTAGTATTATCACAAAATATTTTAACATGATCAAAGTGTAAATCATAGTCGAGGAGAGTATGTTTCATCCAAAGAACTTGTGCACAACAAGCTCCGGCTGCAACATACTCCGCCTCGGCGGTTGAAAGGCTACCGAATTTTGCTTTTTTTGGAAGACCAAGATACAAGACAATTACCTAGGAATTGACATATTCCACTTGTGCTCTTCCTATCTACCCTACAACCCGCATAGTCGGCATCCGAAAAACTCGTCATTGAAAATTGGCCGATTTTCGGATACCACAAACCCATTTCAATAGTGCCCTTAAGGTATCTAATTATGCGTTTAACCGCAATTATATGAGACTCTTTAGGACAAGATTGAAAACGTGCACAAAGACAAACGGAAAACATAATATCCGGCCTACTAGCCGTCAAATACAATAAACTACCAATCATGCTACGATAAAGCTTAATGTCTACACTTTTACCTTGTTCATCCTTGTCAAGCTTGGTAGTTGTTGCCATGGGAGTTTTGCTTACTTTAGATCCTTCAAGCCCGAACCTTTTGATTAGTTCCTTAGTGTACTTGGCTTGATTGATGAAGATCCCATCCTTCCTTTGCTTGATTTGGAGTCCAAGGAAATAGTTGAGTTCCCCCATCATAGACATTTCAAATTCTTCCTTCATGCATGATTCAAAAGCTTGGCAAAGAGATTCATTAGTAGAACCAAAAATAATATCATCTATATAAATTTGCACAATAAGAATATCATTTTCTACATGTTTTGTAAACAATGTTGTATCAATTTTTCCTTTCTTAAAACCATTTGAAATTAAAAATGAAGAGAGTCTTTCATACCAAGCCCTAGGGGCTTTTTTTAAACCATAAAGAGCTTTACCTAATTAAACACAAAATCCGGATGTGTAGGATCAACAAACCGGGGGTTGTTCAACATACACTTCCTCTTCAATAAAACCATTTAGAAAAGCACTTTTAACATCCATTTGAAACAATTTAAAATCTTTATATGAGGCAAATGCTAGTGTCATCCGTATGGCTTCAAGCCATGCTACGGGTGCAAAGGTTTCTTCAAAATCGATTCCTTCGATTTGAGTGTAACCTTGGGCAACTAACCTAGCTTTATTCCTAACAACGTTACCCGATTCATCTAACTTGTTCTTAAAGATCCACTTAGTACCAATTGTTGGTCTATCGTGGGGCCTAGGAACAAGGTGCCAAACTTGGTTGCGCTCAAATTGATTGAGTTCCTCTTGCATAGCTAGCAACCAATATGAATCGGCCTCGGCTTCGAGGACGTTCTTGGGTTCAACATGAGAAATGAATGCATAATGACCACAATAATCATGAAGTTTAGAGCGAGTGGTTACCCCTTTGATACTTCACCTATGACGAGGTCCTTGGGATGATGATGATTGTATCTCCAATCCTTTGGAAGTTGTTGAGTAGGCTTCACGTCAATTGATTGAATTTCATGTCCTTGAGCCTCTTCTACTTTAGCTTCACTTCCGTCATCATCCTTTGGCTTGTCTCCCATAGTAGGTGTATCCTCCAAGGTCACTTTCTCCAAGCCTTCATCCAAAGCATCTATTTCTACAACATTCTTAACAAACAAGTTAGATTCTTCAAACTTAACATGTATAGATTCCTCAATAGTCAAAGATGATCTATTGAAGATTCTATAAGCCTTGCAAGTGTTAGAATAACCAACAAAAATAGCCTCATAAGATCTAGCATCAAATTTTCCTAAATTATCTTTTGTATTTAAAACAAAACATTTGCATCCAAAAACCTTGAAATATGTAACATTTGGTTTTCTAGAAAAGTACATTTCAAAAGAAGTTTTTGAAGTATTTTTACACAAGAAAACACGATTTGATATATAGCATGATGTATTAACGGCCTCGGCCCACAAATAATGTGGTAGACCATATTCACTTAGCATTGTCCTAGCCATCTCTTGTAAAGTTGATTTTTCCGTTCAACTACTCCATTTTGTTGTGGAGTTCTAGGACAAGAAAGTTTATGCTTAATTTCATGTTCTTCACAAAAAGTGGTAAAGGGTAGGTTAATGAACTCACCTTCTCTATCACTTCTTATCCTTAAAATTGAAACATCTTTTTCTTTTTCAACTCTTTTCTTAAAAGATTGGAAATATGAAAATGCTTGACTTTTGTGTTCAAGAAAGAAAACCCAAGTAAACCGTGAAAAGTCATCAACCAAAACAAATGTAAATCTATTCCCACTTAGACTTTTGGTTTGAGTAGGGCCAAATAGATCCATATGGATTAGCTCCAAGGGACGTGATGTCATGATATCCTTAATTGACTTGAAAGAAGACTTAGTTTGTTTCCCAAATTGACATGCGTCACAAACTCGGTCCTTTTTAAAATTCAAACAAGGAATACCTTTCACCATTTCCTTGTGTTTAACCTAGATATATGGTCAAATGAAATATGGCCTAATCTTCTATGCCACAACCAAGAGTCATCATCGAGGGCTTTTAAACAAGTAATATTACAAGACATATTAGACATATCTATCATATAAACATTACTTTCACGAAAACCGAAAAACACAAGTATTAGAAACTCTATCAATTACTTTACACACTACATTATCAAAAACAACATCAAAGCCTTTATCACAAAGTTGACTAACACTCAAGAGGTTATGCTTGAGGCCATCAACTAAAACTACATTCTCAATTAAAGGGGATGTGCCGAGTTTTACATTACCAATACCGATGATTTTACCCTTGGCATCATCTCCGAAGGTGACGGTGCCACCTTCATGGTATCTTGATAGGGTTGCAAAGTTGTTGATGTCCCAAGTCATGTGCCTTGAGCAACCACTATCAAGATACCACAATCCTCTACGTCGTTGGGCCTTGGAAGGTACCTACATCATTTAACAAATTCATTGACTTTGGTACCCAAATTTTCTTGGGTCCTTGAAAGTTAGTGTTTCGAACCCAAACATTATGACATGATGCACTTAGTCTATCATAGCAAAAATTAGCTAAGTGCCCTTTCTGCCCACAATGTGAACATGAGTACACTCTACCATACATGAATGCATGATGTGTGTGTGAAGTGTGAGCATGTTTTGGGGGTTTGCCACGATGTAAAGGTTGTGTAGTATGAACATGAGCATGAGCATGGTAAACATTTTTCTTAGGGGCTTGTTTCTTAGGAAACATGGCCTCTATCTTCTTCTTGTCAAACTCACAATTTTTCAAAACAATTCCTAATGAGTCTATTCTTTCTTTAAGCATGGTAATCTCATTAGAATCAATTAGTGGGGACTTGCCTTTACAAGAAATCTTATATTTGTCAAAATCTTTTTGGGTGAAAACAAGAGTGGAAAGTAATTCATCTTTTTCTTTAGAAAGAGTAAAAACTTGATGATTAAGAGATTCATTTTCCTTTTACATTTTTAAATACTTTTTCTTAAGAAAATCATAGTTATGTGATAGTTCTACAAATGCTTCTCCTAATTCATCCATGGAAAGTTCATCATTAAGAGAAGTGGAAGGGTTTACCTTACTTGTGCCTTCATTTGCCATGAAGCACATGTTGGCGGTATCAATCTCCTCCTCGGATTCACTCTCGGAATCCCATGTAGCTTTCATTGCCTTCTTCTTGTAGGGTTTCTTTGAGGTGGAGGGCTTTACTTTATCCGGGCACTCCGCAACAATGTGTCCCGGTCTTTGGCAATTGAAGCAAATAATCTTTCTTTCTTCTTTGCCTCCTTGCCATCTCCTTCTTCCTTGGAATTTAGCCTTGTTATACATCCTCCGGACGTTCTTTACAAGAAGTGAGAGCTCTTCGTCATCTTCTTCTTCATCGTCTTCGTCGGAGTGTGTGGATTGACTTTTGAAGGCTATAGTTTTCTTCTTGGAAGGAGCCATGTCCTCCCTTGCTTTTCTCTCCATCTCATGGTTTTGAGGTTCCCAATGAGACCTATTAGCTCCATCTCCTCCTTGTCATTGAGTTCCTTCAAGGTGGTGCTTTGACTTCCCATGAAGGAGGAAGGGCCCGGATGATCTTTCTAACTCTTTGATCATTATCAATGCCTTAGTAAATTTTGTAACCATATCATCTATGGTTTCATTTTCTTGCATGCAAAAGTTTTCATATTGGGACCGAAGAAGGTCTATCTTAGCCCTCTTCACTTGTGAAGTCCCTTCATGTGTAACTAGCAAATGTGTCCAAATTTCATATGCGGACTTGCAATGAATAACTCTAGCTATGTCATCATCATTAAGGGCTTGAAGGAGTGCATAATGAGCCCTAGCATTGGCATCAAATTCCTTAGTCTCAATTTCGGACCAAGTGGATTCGTCACCGGGGGGTGCACTAAAGGGTTTGGTCACGGCCTTTGCAACTCGACTACCTAGAGATTGCAAGAAAACGGTCATCTTAACTTTCCATATGGGAAAGTTAAGTCCATCAACTTAGGGGGTGTCTTAATACCATCGGCCATTTTTACTAAGTGAGAATGAATGAAATGATTAGCAATATTAGGATCTCTCTAAGGTTGTTAAGCCAAGAGCCTAGAGTCCAAGCTCTGATACCAATTGAAAAACACCTAGAGGGGGGGGTGAATAGGTGTAATTGCTAATCTAACAATCCTTTTAGAATTAAGATGGATGAATGAAGCAACGATCTCTCAAAACAAGACTAAGAGTCGAATACCCGTGAGAGGTTCTGAACTCCTTCCTCCCAATTCCCCTTAAATGGGTTAGAGGTGCGCAATGCAACCTTGTTGTATGAGAATTGATCGAACAAGGAATGAATAATATGCAATGATGAAATGCACACAAGATATATCACAAGTATCACAAACTAGAGGCAATAACACAAGGTAAGAAAGCTAGATCTCAAGCAAGTAAGTTAAAGCAATAGAGTGCAAGAGAAATTTAAAGCAATATGGACACAAAGCAATTGCAAACACAAGATGTTTGTTTTGAGGTTCGAGCCACCGCTCTACTCCCCGCCTTCACCTCCGTGAAGGGTTTCCACTATCCACCGAGGACGATTACAACGGTCTACCGAAGACCCGAGCACCGAGCTCCACCACTTACAAGAACCTCTACCGAAGAGGTGTCTCCACAAGAACAAGATGAACACAAGTAGCCAAAGTGATCACAACAAGATCACTAAACTTCTTACAAACTCTCACTCTTTTACAACTTCCTTATAGATTGAGTAGGGAATTTTTGGCTCTAAGAAGTGTAGTGAGAAAACTCAGTTGTAGAGATGATTTTGCTAGGGAACACAACTGAAAACAAGCTCAAGAAAGAATGGAGAATTGAGAGCTTAAAAACTTTTCTTCTCTTTTAAAACTTAGGTATATTTCCTAGTTTTTGCAAGAGACTCTCCTCCTCTATTTATAGGGAGAGAAACAATTTATTTTAACCTTATTTGCTCTGGAAAAGATCTGTAAAACCCTGAAAAAGTCTGCAAAAAACAGTCTAAAAAATAGATTTCAGAATTGCACAAAAGAGGAAAGAGCCGTTGGGCTGCAGGCCTGGCGGTCGACCGGGCCGGTCGGCCGCCAGCTCTGCTGGCAAAGAGCCGTTGGGCTCGGGTCGACCGTCCTCTAAGAGAAAACACAGTTTTCTTCGGGCGGTCGACCGGGCGGTCGACCCAGAAAACCTGAGAGCAACTGCTTTCAGTCGGTCGACCCGAGCGGTCGGCCGACAGACGTGCACAAACGTGCACGTCCTGACACGGGCGCCGGTCGACCGTGCCGGTCGGCCGGTCAAGCCAGAAACAGCAGGACTAGGAATTTTTTGTTGTAAAAATTATTTTGAAGTAAAGAGTATCTAAGTATCATGATGAAAAGAGTATACATGATTTAAAAATGATATATGTCTTTGTAAAACTTGGAGTCATGTATATTCATGAGAAAAACTTAGAAACAAAACTTTAAGTTTGAAAACTTGTATTTAAAAATGTGTGTGTGTATCCTAGAGCCAATTTCCAAAACTCAAACTTTAACAATCTATTTCTTACATTGGTTCTAAGTACTACAAGTGCTTCAAGAGGGCTTTCCACCATATGATCTTCAAAACTTGATTCTTGAGCCCAATTGAGTTGACGTGAGTCCAAAGCACTTTCCTTAAGGGAAGAAAACCTTCTAGTTTAGTTAGAACCCTGAAACACACTTAACAATAAACAATATTAGTACAAATAACTAATATGTTTTGTAATCATCAAAACACACTAAAAACGGGTGATTGTAACCTTGGGCAACAAACATAAGTCAAGAAGATATGGTTGTACATACACATCATATGGAACAATTTGAGGATAATGAGAAAATTGAGTTTCAAGCGAAACATGAGTATGAATTTCAAAAGTTTGTGCCAAGATAAGTGCTAAAAATTGAGGACCCCGTTATGGATAATAAGCCTATATTGCTTGATGAATTCGATCATATTGATATTCAGATTGAGATATGTAACAATGATCAATTGTGAGGAGTGAAAATGGGAAGACGATAAGGAGGAGATTGAGAAAAATAAAAGACAAATTGGAGAGGATGAGAAATAAAATGACAAAAAAATTAATGTCACGGCCCGCTAATCAAATTCACGGTTGCGGGTACGCGATGAGAGCTGATGATGTATTATTATAATACGTTAAGCTTCAATACAAGAAAGTTTAATACACTAAAGTTATTACATATTTCAGCTTTACTATACAAGTACAAAATATCACAAAAGTCTGCATTATTATATTAAGGAAAACAAAGTACATAAAATATAAGATCCTCACAACTAAAACTGGATGAAACACTAGGCCTGAAGGTTTGCCATGTGCTCAAAGTACTCCTACTCTTGAGGTGCTTCTGAACCTGAATCTGAGCAAGTAAACTCAGGGTCATCAATAAGCGACCTAGTGAGTGGTAAAAAAAAGGGTAGGATGCAATAACATGTACATATATAGAACTCAAGACATCACTAATATCAGAACATGTATTACATCAGAAAATATAAGATAAATATGCCTGAGCGTGATATATGTTAACAGTTTAATACTTACATATTGTTATAATTTATATACTATAATTTATCTTCAGAAGTATATTATTGAATGATATTATTTGAAATTGATAGATGGAGACGAGTTATGTGTTTTAGGTGGGTCCCGTACATACTCGGGACCTCGGCCCCAGATGCCTGGCGCTGAACCAGGCCCGTACCGCTAGGTACTTAGTAACAGTAACAGTAACAGTAGTAATATCAGATGGATCCCAGTCATCCCTGGGAACCCTACAGTGGAGCCCTCATTTCGGTTGCGCAATCTATATCCTAGGTTCACCCAAATACCGATATCGTCTCCTCTATCAATTTTCTCACCTAGTGAAAAAATTTATATGTCAGTGTTACCTAAATAACTGGACTTAATCAATATCAGTGTGTATATCAAGTATACATGGCAACAGTATTTTTCCAGTAATTTTGGTAACACAAATTCTTTTATTTCATATGATATACATGCATAACTATTTAAATATCATAAGATAATCCAATATAATATTCAAGATGATTTATCTAATTTTCTGGAGTTTTTGTATTAATAATTATTTTTAATCCATTTTCTCTAGAAAAATAACCATTTAATAATTCCATAATATTATTTTCAAAATTTATAGTTATTTATCTTCAACATATAAAATTGTTACATGCAGTAAATAAATAAACATTACAGAGCAAAAATATATCACTAAATTATTTCATGAACATTACAATTTTCTAACTATTTTACATGCTTGAAATTCTAAATTAACAATTAAATAATTTTTTAAATAAATAAATGCATAAATTATAAAATTTTGTAGTGGTAAAATATACTCATGCAGATATAGTTAAAAACACTCACCTGAGATAATCCCAAATCCGAATATAGAAGTTGCAAAATTAAATTGGTAATCTACATCCGATTTAAATAATAATTATAATAAATATTAAATTTTAAGATATTCTAAGTGATATGATTACCATATATTTTTACAGAGTCACATTTCAGTTTCTGATTTTACAAGATTTTTTTGGAATTTTTCTGATTTTTCTGAATTAATTTAAGCGTAAAATCAATTAATAATTCATAATGGGTCTGTTCTACAGTAACGGGTCTGCTAAAGTATTGGGTCTGAATCTGAGTTTGAATTTGTGTCTGCTACAATATTATTAGTACAGTAATATTTCTAAATTTTATTTTTTTATTTTTTTATTTTTCTTTCTTTCTCTTTTCTTTTTTGAAATTTGTTTTTATAATGGGGCGGGTTCTGGTGTGTAAAACAGACCCGAACTCGGATCTGTGCAGCACAGACCCAGACTGGGTTTGTGCTCTGCACAGACTGGCCCAGAACAAAACCCTATCATGCCTCTCTTCCCAAAATACGGGAAAACAGAGTCGCGACGAGAGTCAATGACGTATATACGCGAGAATGCTCTACGTATACACTAAACTTAAAGTAACCTGAACAAGCTATATAATCATCTATAAAGACACTAAAAATCACTGCAATAGTACATATCTTGTCTAACACAATGATAGCATAAGAATAAGGATATGAAATATGACTGGATATGATATAGAGAGAATCAAGGAATAATATGAATAAAAGAGCAGAGATACCGATAATCAAGAAGAGAGAGACTCCAACTTCTCAAGGTGCATGTGATCCTCTCCAAATACCTGGTTAGCAATAATTAGCCCCAGATCTGGATATGTAAATCCAAGGAGTCAGAACTCTTAGTGAATGTGTAAGAATAAAAGGAAAAGTCATGTGAATATAAATGTGAGCAGACTATGAAACATATATACTGGAATAAAACAAAAATAACATATAAAACATAAATAGAAAGTAATAAAATAGCCAGTACAAAATCAGATATCCAATCATGTGTCAGGTATACAGTCAGGTCATTGGTATAATCAGATATCTACAATCAGGCATATATATCAAGTTCAGTTTACAAAGTCAATGTAAGATTTCAGTTTTGGTCATTAATTATGTCAGAGAACACCAATTGTCATGTGCAGTAGACGCATGCCATACTACGCCTACTACACTTGTCAATTAGGGTCCTAGATTATTGAAAGTGATTGGTTGGAGACTTTATCCATGCTTTAGGTAGTCCCATATATACCCGGGACCACGACCCCAGATGCCTGGCGCTGAACCAGGCCCGTACCGCTAGGTACTCAGTAACAGTAATAGTAATAGTAACAGTAGTAATATCAGATGGATGTCAGTCATCCCCGGGAACCCTGCAGTGGAACCCTCATTTCGGCTGCGTAACCTGTATCCTAGGTCTACTCAAAATACAAACGTTATTTCCTCCATCAATTTTCCCAATCCCAATGTAAGTTGTCTTTTATATTATTATTTAATCAGTTTAATCAGTCAATATCTATGTTATCTAGAATACTGGGATGTTGCGGTGACAGTAACAGTAACAGTACGGTAATTGTATACACGGTGAACAATAAGAAGAATAGTAGACAGTATCCATAACTGTGTATACGATTACTAGAGATGTACTGAGTGTTACGGTCTAACAGTACCTTCCCAGAAACTTTCAGTAACATGAATAATTACAATAACAAGTCAAACACTGATCCCTTACAACACAGTCCCATCTAGAATCAGTCAAACTCTAAATATATGTTATCACCGATATCAATAAAATCACTCTCATAATAACTCTATCTCTATACCAAAAAATTGAAGTAGTCAAGAACCAATCATGAAGAGAGGTCTACTGATTATCCTTGAGATCAACTTAAATCAACGGATACCGATCATAAATAAAGATTGAAAGCATCCTCAAGGCCAAATTTATCCAACTATAGTCAAGATCATGGCTAAGAAGTGTAATGTCCTCAATCAACAAGAAATTTAGATCATCTCTACATCTATTATCAATTGTCGATAGGATCATCAGTGCTTAAATAATATAATCAAGGCAAATCGGAAAGTCCTTATTTCAATAATCTAAAACTAAGATCATGTTACATATCGATATCGAAGGTAAGCTATACACATAACACATGATGACTATCTAATAAGATCAATCTCCTCTATAAACTGGTCAAGATCTAATGTAAAGTATATCACAGGTCAACTCTAACTCTAACTAAGTCAATGCCAATCCAAATATCGGTAAATCGGTTCATTGGTAAATCAATGTCATATTGACGCTTCCTCGATATCCACAGTAGTTCTAGTCAGGATAATCAGCAACAACTGCCAATAAATACTATGCCTAAGATATGTCCTCTATCCTCAAATATAACATAGGTCAACTGATCAGTAGATCAAATCAAGTCATAGTCCAGGGTATCCAATACTAGGCCTAAGCCAACAACGACAACTACCAACACATGAAATGACGCTAATAATCTCTCAAAACAACCAAATAAATAAGATGTACAGTTACTGATGTTACATGAAGTGGTACAAGTAATCATACTAGTAAAATAAAATAGATGGTCACTATAATAATACAAGTAACATATAAACACTACTAACAACGATAAATTGAGAAAATGATATGAGCAAACACTCATATGAAATGACGCGGTTTTGGATCCGAATCACCGTCTGGTCTTCACTGCACGAACTGGTACTGATTTACCGATCATCCCATGAATCGGTCTTCGAATCGCCCTGTGTCGGGTCCACAACGAGCACGAATCTGGATCTCCCATTATCGAGGTCAGATCGCACAAGCGAATCCGCAATATTGCGACGCACAACTGGACACACATAGAGGGAGGAGATTTAACACCCACTCACAACACCTAATAAAATACCAAAAGCACCCCCATACATTAAACCCATGCATATAATTTATAAACACCTACATTTAACTACACACATTTACAAAATAATTTAATTCACACCCTGCAAACAATATGTACATATTTTACTCACACACCCTACACCTAATACACTACACATCCACACCATCACACACCATCACACACACACACACATGCAGGGCACAACACATAGACTTACTCACATACCAACACATACACACACTTGATTATACAGAGAAGAGAGGAGATAACACACCCCAACTCACACATTTGCACATTATTACATAGGTGGCCCCAACACATATTAATGCACACACTCTTAATTCACAACACACCAAATGCACAGAGAGGGGAGAGACAAAACTCACAGCTATGGGGAGGCTTGCGGTGCTCCGACGGAGGCTGAGGAGGAGGTTGTCGTATAGAGGATCTCGCCGGGAAGGGCGTGAGTGCGTTCGCGCTCACCAACGGTGATCAGCGGCAACCCTCGAAGAGGCAAAAGATGCATCCCACATATATAAATTTATAACACTCAAAAAGAAGGGAACAGCAAGGTTGGCGGCGCCCGACGGAGGCTCCAACCGGAGGGGACGAAGGCCGCAGAGAATGTCGATGCATTGCGGAGACGGGTGGGTGTCCTTGCACTTGCCGACGGAGAAAAATGGGCTCCGTTGGGTTCCCGACGGTAAGGGGGGAGAGGGGCAATGGCCATGGTGGCTCACAGCCTTGGTGTGTGCTACCGCAAGTGGAGGGGCTCGGTTGGAGATAACATGGGGCATGGGCGCTGGAGGGAAGTGGTGTTATGGACTGCTCACAGCAAGGCCATGAGGCTGCTGCTCTCGGCCAAGATGGGTTGGAGATCGCCAAGGAGGGTGTCCACGACAATGAGGTGGTGCTTGGTCATGACATGAAGAGGAGAGGAGCAAGGTTGCCGTGTATGGGCCTCAGCCATGGGGGGAGGGGCTCGGCTGTGAGAGTGGTGCCGCTTGCCGAATAGGTGTTGGAACCTTAGAGTGTGCGCCAAGGTGGGTATTTTGCTGCTGGGTTGGATGGAATCTGGCTCGATGCTCTGTCAATGAGAGGAGGAAGCGTGTGCGCTGTGGTGATCATGGGGAGTTGAGAACATGTGAGAGAGATGGAGGAAGACGTGTACAAAGTGGTGCAGGACGTGGGGAAGGAGGTGAGGATGGCAAATGCCAAGAAGGCATGATGGTTGATCCATGCACCGTCTTACTGGGGGTTGCTTGTTCGAAAGCCTGTAACAATTAAAAAGGGTTTTCTTTTGTATTGGATGAATAAGGATGAAGAAAAAAGGTTAAAGAATTAAGTGGCAATTTCCAGAGCACGCCAACGTGGCCCTGGTGGTTGTGACTTGATGATTTGGATATGGTGTCATGGGTTAAACCTTGTGATCGATCACACAAGAATGATTTTTCAAATTTTATTTTTATTTAATTGCATTTTTGGGAATAAATATTTAATCATTATTTTATTGGATCAAACTCTATTAATTCTCAAAAATTCTCAAAATAGAAAAAGTCAACCTAAACATTGCTGTGAAGTTGGATCTCCAAAATTTATCCCTGATTGTTATTTAAAAATTCTGGATTCAGACTGTGACACCGATCGACCCAAATTGAGATTCTTCTTCAATAATTCTCAAAAAATTTAGAAAATTTCAAAATAATGGGAAATAATATCTTGAGTTGAAATGACCTCAATCCGACTACCAGGTTGATTAAATTGGGTATCAGATACCAGTATTGACACTCGTACATTGGGAACCGAGGTTACAATTAACCTCTTTAATTTCACCACTAAAGAGGACAAATTGGAATGATGGAAAACAAGCTCGAGGGAAGGAACCACGCCTTGAAGTAATATTTTGCCTTCCCTTTCTTCTTTTTCATGTATACATATATTTATTCATACGTTGAGAATAATGCATGAGATAGTTGGGGGGAGGGTTACTAACATACTAACATAGGTAGGTTTACTAACAAATTTTTTTCTTTTAAATAAAGCTTTTTGAAAAAGAAAAAAATATTTTGATTTATTTTTACAAGTAATTAAGTTATTTTAAGTACTAAAAAATCATAATTAGGATTTCTTCATACTTGGTCAAAAGAAGATTATTTGTTTGATTTTTTTAGGTTTAGGAAGAAAAATTGGAACAGTAATTTAATTTTGAATTTTACCTTATGAAATATGCATACTTCATACATATACACACTTAGGATTCAAAACAAAGACTCTTGTGCCTTAGAAAAATATATATATAAGATAAACAAATCTAGTTATTGATTATTTAGGTGTTTTGGCCTAAGAAAGCCTTAGTATTACGCGAAAGGTAATTCGGTAGGTTTGAGAAAAAAGAAAAAAAATATTATGTATTAGCACATCTAATAATCAATTAGTTTGTATTATGCCTCAAGAAGGTTTGTTACTTACACAAATAAAAATTAGATGAGTTATACATATTATAAAAAAGAAAGTGCTTAAAGGGCAATGAAGTAGTAATACTTTGAACTTCTTTCCAAAAACAAAAAAAGAAGAAAAAAATTAGATATATATATATATATTAAATATAAGACATAAGAGTTGAAGTTGAAAAATCTTAAGTCAAAAATTCACGCTCACAAAGATGCATTTGACTTAGGGTAAAATAAGAGACTAAGTGAGAAATTCAGTTTTAATCCTAACCTAAATTGATAATAAATACTTACTAAAGACTAAGTATAGGAATGAATAATTTGGTGATCCTAAGACTTATATATTACTTGATTTATACAATAATATTTCAAATATTTTCTCAATTTCAAATTATATTTTGAAGACACTAACACTTCATTTTTCTTTCTTTATGAATTTTGTGGGTGTAATTCACTGAAAATTCTCATGAGACAAAACTTGTTCTCTGGGTGTAACCTAGAGGTTTAACGACTTGTTGCACGTGATAAGTACAATCATAATTCCTATGAAAGTAAGTTAGGTTAGATTAGTTTTTTTTTTTAGTTTTGCTCGAGGACGAACAAAAGATAGGTGTGGGGTGTGAGTGCATCTCAATTTTGCATTATTATTATCATATTTGCACATTACCCTTAATTATTCTTTATTTGACATTGTTATTTACTCTCTTTTTTATTATAGTGTGTAGTTACTTAAATGGGAATATAAGGATACAAGAAGCTTCTATTTTATCCCTAATCCTATCTAAATTTGGATTTCAATTTAATTTAATTTGAAATCAAGAGGAGGAAAGGATATATCATCATTTTCAAAATTTAAATTCAAAATCATAAGATATACTTCTAGGAGATGGATGGGATTAAGCTAATCTTATAGTGATAAGGAGAAAAATTCAAATTAAATAGAGTTCAAAAATCATTCAGACTCGGATTTAGATTGGATACCTCTTAATATTAGGATCATAATTTTTGATATAATATTTAAATTCAATGATTCAAAATGCTACAGAAAGAGAACTTGAAGGCATACAATTCTTATGTCAGCTACTCTGTCTTATTCAGCCGTCTGATGAGTCATATTCAGCAATCAACACCTCAACTTGCTGTAAAATTGAATTCCCATATTGAATTAGAATTGAGTTAAACCTTCTAATTTGTATCCTATTATGATTAGCTTTGAGGCCTATTTAAAGAGTTAAAATCTCTCATAATGAAGCATCTCTACATCAGAGTTCATAACTTAAGATTTTTCTTTAGTTTCTCTTCTAAATTTCTTTTGTAATTTTTAGGATGTAGTTCTAGTTCAAGCTTTGTAAAGAAGTAGGAGCCTCTTGTAATTGAATGTGACAACATCAATAACAAGATTTTTCTTTCTTATTTATCTTTATTTAATTGTTTTATTTTCTTGCTTTCTCATCTACATTGGTTTCTTTAGTTTTCATCATGAGTAGCTAATCTTCTCATGACTTACTACTCTCTCCACCACTACCTCTAATTCTAGGTTAGAATAAACTGATTGGATCAGATGCATGCTTAACCTTAGAATTAGTTAAAGTTCTTGAAGGCACATAATGATGACTAGTTAAATTCATATATATTGATACTTTCCAATGATTTTTCTTATTCTATGCTTAGATAGCGTTGATAGTTAATGTTAAATCTTAATTATTCTTCTTATTCTATACTTAGAAGGTTTTGATAGTTTAATATTTGGTCTTGCTTAGTGATTATTTCAAATAGAGTTTAATTTTTATCTTATGTATCTTGCTTGAATTGAAGGCAACTCTAAGATCTAACTTTTATGATTTAAAGTGAAATAATTCTTGCATAAGTTACTATATTAAAGGTGGTAGATGATTAGTAGGGTATATTCCTTTAATCTTTTCTAAATCCCAGCTTATCACCAAATTCGATATTCTTCTTTACACTTCTAACACTTAACATATAGTTATTTTTCTTAGAAGAATACTTAACTGATTTAGTGTTTAAGGAGATATCAAAAAGCTTCTATCACATTCCTCCTTGTGGTTCGACCCTCTTAGCCCTTGCAACCGAGGGTAAATTGTGTAAGGCAGAGATACCACCAACAATCATAAAACATCCTTCTAACTCTTAACTTTATCTCTGTTTTTCGACAATCATGAAGCTTTTTCGCATTTTCAAGTTTTAGAAAAAGGGTTGAAAAAGAAAAACATTTTTCGATTTTGCACATAAGGAGTGCTAATGGTGGTGAATTCATCAACCATTCTTTTATTACTTGTTGTGTAGAAAATAGAATTAAAAATGAATTATCTTATCCTAGAACTCCACAATAAAATGGAATCGTTGAAAGACAAAATTGCACTCTTCAAGAAAAGGTTAAGACAATGATTAGTGAATATGGACTCCCTCAATATTTGTAGGTCGAGACGGTAAACACTTCATGTTACATTGAAAATCAATTTACTTTTGTAAAATTCAAAACAAAACTCCCTTTGAATTTACTACTTCAGAAAATCAAATGTTTCCTATTTTAAAGTCTTTAGTTGCAAATGCTTTGTTTTGAATACAAAGGTAATTTAGGCAAGTATGATCCAAAATATTTTATGGTAATTTTTGTTGGATACTCAAATACTAGTAAAACTTATATAGTCTTCAATAGGTCAAACTTAACTATTGAAGAGTCTATGCATGTTAAATTTGAGGAATCTAACTTTCTTGTGAAGAATATTGTTGAGATTGATTCTTTAGGTGAAGATTTTGAAAAAGTTTCTATGAAAGATTCACCGACACAAAACAAAGAGAAAAAGCGTAAGAATGATGCAAATGAAGAAGTCCAAGATGTTGAAGTGGAGGCAACACAACCCTTCCAAAGGATTGGAGATATGCTATAAGCCATCCCAAAGATCTCATCATTGGTGATGTATCCAAAGGGGTAACTACTCGCTCCAAACTCCATAATATTTGTGGCCATTTTGCATTCATTTCTCATATTGAGCCCAAAAATATCTTTGAAGCCGAGGGCAACTCATATTGGTTGCTTGTCAAGTAAGAAGAGCTCAATCAATTTGAGCACAATTAAGTTTGGCATCTTATTTTTAGACCCCATGATAGAGCAACCATTGGTACTAAATAAATTTTGAGAAATAAGTTGGATGAGTCAAAAAATATTATTAGGAACAAAGCTATGTTAGTGGTCGAAGGTTACACCCAAATTGAAGGAAATGATTTTAAGAAAACCTTTGCACCTATAGTATGGCTTGAGGCCATACAGATGACACTTGCTTTTGCTTCTTTTAAAGATTTAATGCTTTTTAAATGGATATTAAAAGTGTATTTTTAAATGATTTTATTGAAGAGGAGGTGTATGTTGAACAACCCCCCGGTTTGTTGATCCTACACATCCGGTTTTTATTTAAAACTTGAAAAGGATTTATATAGTTTGAAATAAGCTTCAAGAGATTGGTATGAAAGATTGAGTACTTTTCTTATTTTAAATGATTTTATTAAAGGCAAAGTTGATACCACCATGTTTACAAAGCATGTAGAAAATGATTTCTTAATAGTGCAAATATATGTTGATGATATCATTTTTGGATATACTAATGAAAAGCTTTGTAAGAATTTGAATCATGCATGAAGATGAGTATGATGGGGGAGCTCAACTATTTTCTTGAACTCTAAATCAAGTAAAGAGGTGATGAGATCTTCATAAATCAAGCCAAGTACACAAAAGAACTTACCAAGAAATTCGGACTAAGATGCAAAGATATGCAAGACTCCCATGGCTACTACAACAAAGCTTGAAAAAGATGAACAAGGTAAAAATATTGACATTAAACTCTATTGTAGCTTGATTGATAGTTTGCTTTACTTGAAGACTAGTAGGTCGGATATTTTATTTAATTGTATATCTATGTGCTAGATTTCAATTTTGTCCTAAAGAGTCTCACTTAATTGCCGTAAAACACATTATTATATATCTTAAGGGCACTATTGGAATGGGCTTGTGGTATCCGAAGATCGGACAATTCTCAATGCTGAATTTTTTGAATGCTGACTATGCCGGTTGTAGAGTGGATAGGAAATGCATAAGTGAAACTTGTCAATTTCTAGCAAATTGCCTTATTTCATGGTCTTCTAAGAAACAATATTTTGTAGCCCTCTCAATCACTGAGGCGAAGTATGTTGCGGCCAGGGCTTCTTGTGCACAAGTCCTTTAGATGAAACATATTTTCCTAGATTATGATTTATATTTTGACCATTAAAATATTTTATGATAATACTAGTACCATTCATATGACTAAGAATGCAAATCAGCATAGCATGACCAAATACATAAAGATTAGATATCATTTTCTTAGAGATCATTATGAGAAAGGAGATATTTAAATTGATTATGTTTCTAACGATTTTCAATTAGCGGATTTTTTTTTACTAAATCACTTGATTTTAATAGATTTAATTTTATTTATGGTGAATTGAATGTTTGTATTATGGATTCATGAAATTTTCAATTGTTTCTCTCAAAATTGATATTCATGTTTGTTTTGCTTAGTATACGTGAACTTTCAAATTGGTATCTTGTTCTTCTCTATTATTGTGTTTATTGATATCTACTAATGACATTTTGTTTATTGTAGACTATATAAAAATCACTAAAGACAGGTCATCAGATAACAAAATCCGTGCTTCAGACGTGAGGCTAATCAAAGCCACTCGTCCAAAGCCAAGACGCAGGCTCGAAGCCCGCGTCTCAACACTACTGCAATACCAAGACGCAGAGCTCAAAGCCCGCGTCTCAGCACCACTTCAGTGCTCAGGAACAAAGCTTGAAGCCCGCGTCTCAAACGCGAAGCTTGAGGCACACGTCTAATACCACGTCAATGAGGAAACACAGAGTTGGAGACTCGCGTTTCAAACCACCGCGATGCCCAACACCACCGCGATGCCCAAACGTGGAGTTCAAGACCCGCTCTAGTGTTACCTCAACGGCTAAAAGCAGAGCTCAAGCCCGCATTTTAACTGGAGAGAGCCCTGCATCTCAGTTATAACTACCCCCATTTCTGGGTCAAGCACTGCCCATGTAATTGTAGGCTGTCTAAAAATCACAAAGACAAGCCACCAAACGCAGAGATTCAAGATCAAGGCGCGTTGGCTCAACGCCCGCGTCTCCGCATCAAGGCGCGTTGGCTCAACGCCCGCGTCTCAGCATCAAGGCGCGTTGGCTCAACGCCCGCGTCTCAGCATCAAGGCGCGTTGGCTCAACGCCCGCGTCTCAGCATCAAGGCGCGTTGGCTCAACGCCCGCGTCTCCGCATCAAGGCGCGTTGGCTCAACGCCCGCGTCTCAGCAACAAGGTGCCCCCACCTTGGTTGTAACCACCCCGATTATGGCGCCATCCACCGCCCATGTAGCGGGGAAGTTGGCCCTCATCGTGGAGCACTTTTAGGGGGCACGATCACCCCCTAAAAACCCTATAAATAGTCCCGTCACTATTGAAGAGGGGACGACGACGACAATTATCGGGAAAAGAGGATTTTGGAGAAGGAAAAAAGGAGATCATCAAAGAGAGAGAGAAAAGACTCTTCAGCGAGCTTACTGAGTACTAGCCGCTCTTCGCCTACCTCCTCTTCTAGAGTTTTGGTAGACGGAGCTGAGTTACTCCCTCTACCTGCCAAGGAGAAGATCCCTCGACGGTCCAGAACGGTCATCTGGTCAACGGAGAACAAGATTCACTCTCCACCGCCACACGAAGAACCCAGCACTAAATAAAGGGGGAATTCAAGATTCAATATTCTCCCTCCCTTGTAACCGGAAGATTTAGCCGGCTGTAATTTTTCATCTGATTCAAGGAAATTTTACTCCAGCCCCTTTTTCGCGTCCAACAAGAGATGGCGACTCCGCTGGGGAACACGTTTGTCACTGACGAACAAGCCGTGGCGCAGGATGATCTCCTCCGTAGGGGGAAAATGGTCGAGACACTTGTTGTGGAATTCGACCAGGCGAAGTATGAAGAGTTTCTCTCTTCTGGCTCCAAGAGCCCAAAGACCCGCGTCTGTCGCAGGGTCTCGGCGGGGAATGGCCTCGAAGCCCGACCTGAAGCTCTCTTGGGCGCCGCTGCTGTTGCCCACTGTGCCCAGCAAAGTTCACGCGTCAACGCCTCTCAGAAGGCCCGCGCGATCCCAAGCACAGTTGCTGTTGCGACCAACTCCGGCGCACAGAAAACCCGCGTCAGCGTCTCTCAGGAGACCCGCGTGGTGAAACTCCCTGATGTTCAACATCAGGATGTTGTTGGTTTCTCTCCACCTCCTCGACGCAACCGGAATGCTGAGCGTCGACAGAGGACACGTGCGCGTCAACTGCAAGTTGGAACCGTTGGTTGTCCAACTGAAGCTGGACGCAACGTACAGTCTCGCGCCTTGCCCGCGTCACGTCCAGTACGTGAAATCCGCGTTTGGCGGCCCAAGCGCGCAACTCCTCAAGTTGAGTCCTCTGAAGACCAACTTACCAAACGCCAGAATGAAGCTTCTGCGTCTCGTCAAACGCAGGAAGCACGCACCCAGAGACGAGGCGCCCTGCAGCCCACTCTCTCTCACGCGGCTCAGCCCGGACGCACCAGGCAGCAACGCGATACTCGCGTCTCATCTCAACAGAGACGCCAGACGCGCGTTCCACAGTCACGACGCGGAAACCGCGTCCCTGAAGTCTGCGTCCATTCTGCACAGCACATGGATGCCTCCCGTCTTCGACGTTGTGAGGCTAGTCTCTTTGATCCCTCTTCCATGGATTTGAGGGATTATCTGACAAAGAAAAGAAGTGCCCACCAGGTCACTTCATCTTGCTGCTGCCAACGGCTTATCTCCATGCTTGCGGAGTGCCGTTGCGGGTCGAGTGTGCACCAGCAGTCCTTGGCTGGACAACTGACCTCGATTCCCCCGTCAGCCAAAAGAAGGCGCTCCCATAGAAGGAGAGTCTTCTCTGACATTGAATACCCGGAGCTTACTGCGAACATGACAAGCAGGAGCAAGGGGAAACAACTTGCAGTCAGCTCAGACGAGTCCGAGTCTGACTCTGAACCGGAAGGGGTGTATCGACACACTCGCACCCGGACGGGGGCCATTCCCCCAATTGACTATAATGCCTTAGCCCACGGCATTAGAGCGAATGATTCCCACTCCGCCGTAGTGGAATCAGGGGCTTCGAACTCTTCCGTCGAGAAGGAGACCTCTGCCTACATGACAGGCACTCCTGAGGAGACGGCAAGACGTATAGAGCAGGTCCAAAAAGCACAAATGGACATGATTATTTCCCAGCAGGCGTCGATTGACTCCCTCAAGCAGGCGATTGCACAACTGCTGGAAGACAGGAGGAAATCTCCTCCTAGGAGGTCAAAGGGCAAAGGGAGAAAGGGAGGAAGCTCATCTTCCGAACCTTCTGAGGAGGCGCGACGATCTACTTCAAATTCGTCCAAATCTTCGTCGCACGACCCAGAAAAGGCTCATACTAAAAGAATGAGTCAACTGGAGCAACGCCTCAATGCCCTTGCCAGTCGCAAAGACCTCCAAGAAGTTGGAGTGGTCCGGCCCTATCCAGCTGAGTGGGATCTAGTCCCGTACCCTCCTAAGTTCAAGGCTCCAACCCTCCAAGCCTTCGATGGGAAGGGGTCCCCTAATCAGCACATCTACTACTTCAAATCCCAAACCGGGAATGTAGTAGATAATGACGCCATCCTGGCGCGACTATTCATCGGCACCCTGAAAGGGTTGGCCTTTGAGTGGTTCATGAAACTCCCGGAAGGTTCTATCAAGAACTGGGGCGATCTGGAGAAGCTGTTCTTAACACGTTTCTTCGAAGATGACTCCGAAGTCACGATGCCCACCCTTTTAGCTACCAAACAGCGGAGAGGGGAGTCCGTCAAATCTTTCGTGGAAAGATTTCGGAACACGGCACTCCGGTGCCCAAGCGGTATGACCCAGGCCACCCTGGTGGAAACATGCCGCCACAATCTCCAAACCTCACTCCTTGCTCAAATAGGAGTTGCTGAAAGCCGCACCTGGAAACAATTAGTCCAACAAGGTGAACAGGCTGAGGAGATTGTCGCCCGCGTCCGAGCGGAGGAAGGCAAGCCGCGGCCGGAAAGGTCGACAAGGCGTGCACCGGCACCAGACACATCCCTCCAAACAAAGCGGAAGGATAACTTGGCGACGGAGACCAAATCCCCCGCCAAACCTCAAACAGGCAGGGCAAGTGGCTCTTCAAGCCAGCCACGCCCCAGCAAGCAGTATTCCTTCAAGGAGGAACATGTCGATTCGCTCTTCAAGCTACTCAACAAGAGCAATCGGCTGAAACTCCCTGAAGTTAGACGCCCAGAGGAAGTCGGCAAGACCGACAATCCCAACTACTGCATGTACCACAGGATGTTGGGACATCCTACCAAAAGCTGCTACGTCTTCAAAGACATCCTTCAGGCTTTGATTGACGCGGAGGTGCTAAAGCTCCGACCAGAGCAGAAGAAGGTCACGGCTAATGTGACGTCGGTTCTCCAGTTCGGGAGACAACCTCCAACGCCTGCGGGGGTAACTCCTATTCCAAGGGGAGAATTAAGAGTGGTCAACACAGACCCTCACCAGCAGCAGGAGAAGGGCTTGGTACCCGTCCCTACGCCTCAAGGGGAAATTATGTGGGTCCACCCCGACCTAGTGGACAACCAGCAGTGGACTACTGTAACCAACAGGAAGTCCAAAGGCAAGGCAAAAGCTTCGTCCTGCCATGTGGTATGTGCCTCCTCCCGAGAAGCAGAAGATGATGTTCCCTCACTGACTGATTCAGAAGAGGAAACAATAGTCTTGGCCGCAGAGCCCAACCAACCAATGACGGGGACTCGTTCAGGACAGCCCTACTTGAAGCAGTACGGCGAAGTGGCGGCAAACCCTCCACAACCGGCTGCAGAGCCAACTAGGCCCTCCACGAAGCCACCTGTGGAGAAGCAGAAGGAGACTCGATTCTCTCGAGCCCTTCAAAGAGGCATCGCGGAAGGGTCTTCGGCACCTTACCGCTTTGATGTCCTGGCTCAGCTGGCCAACATTCCGGCACGCATTACCTTGTATGAACTTCTTAGACTATCAAAGTCGACCAGGGAAGCTCTGCAAGAAGCTCTGGCAAATGCTGAGGTCTTCATGACCCAGGTGCCGAAGGAGGAAGATGTAGAGGATTGCCTCCACACTTCCCAGAATGCCCCCTGCATCACCTTCACGGCAGATGATATGCAGGTGAAAGGGAAGCATGATCGACCCCTGTACTTCACAGGTTACATCGGATCATCTGAGGTGAACCGCATTCAGGTAGATCCAGGGTCCGCATTGAGCATTATGCCTCGCCGAGTCATGCAACACCTCGGCATCCCTACCCACCGTCTGAGCCCTACACAGACGACCATCTACGGGTTCAATGCCAATGGCACCCGTCCGATGGGGAAAATCAAGCTCAAGTGCCAGATTGGGAGCCTCAAGTCGGAGGTGACGTGCTACGTCATCGATGCCGACACTTCCTACAATCTGCTGCTGGGACGACCATGGATTCACCGCAACTCCATCGTTCCCTCCACTCTTCACCAAGTCATGAAATACATTGACGCGAGTGGGAAGGTGCAAACGTTGGTTGCCGAAAGGTATCCGTTTAAGGGGGTCGAAAATTATTTCACGGACTCCCTCCTATATCAGGATCCGGTGGATGAAACCCCGCAACTGGAGTGCCAGACTCTGGTAATGAGGCTGACACTGAGCCCGAGCAAGAAGAGTGCCTGTGGAAGTTGGAACCACTTGTAAAGAGCACTAATAAGCTCGATGTTGATAATACCACCGACGATGCAGGCGGTTGGTATATTAATGAGAATTAGACTTTGAGTATTTTTCTGCGTGTGCATCCGATTCAATACCGTCGGATACTACTACCGACGTAGACGATGACATCTGGTCGGCAATGGATGCTTTGACATCATTGCATGTACCAGTAAAATCATCTTTCGGGACATACCAGGATAATGGTGATGCGCAGGAATCTATATTCATGGTTCCGACAAGACGAAAAGGCCAAAAACCAATCCTGTTTGGGCGAATGACGACTGAACCAACGCCCCGCGAAGAATCAGAAAGTGAGGAGGAATCCCCTCAGCTCAGTCATTATGAACCAAAAACGCTCAAAATGATGAAATGCATGGGGTATGACCTAACCAACAGACCCGGGTTGAACTTCGGCAAAGGAAGAAGAACGCTACTTCACTCCTTTGTGCCGAAAGGGAAGGCCCCCGATTATTATCATCGGACGCGCAGGGGGTTGGGCTATGTATCAACTCCGGTCCCGTCAGCCTCCGATTCTCAAGAATCGTCGAGCAACGATTACTCTTCAGACACATCATCTTGGGAGTCAGATGTCAGTGTCGGCAACATCTTCAAGGAACTTTCAGTGAACATGGTTTCGACAAGCCACCTGGAAGATGGAAATGAAGAAATGATCCAATCTGATACAGATCCTTGGATCAAACATTTAAATGCTCTTTGGGATACCCGCTTTGAACAGCGTGAGCCACCCACAGAAGACAAGGTTGTTCAGATCAACCTAGGAGATGAGGCTAACCCTAAGCCCATCTTCATAAGTGACGGCCTGTCACCTTCAGAGAAGAAGGATCTAATATCTCTTGTACAAGAGTATATAGACGTCTTCGCCTGGAATTATGAGGACATGCCAGGACTCGATCCTCAAGTGGCCATGCACCGCCTCAACATCAATTCGGACGTAAAACCTGTCAAACAACAGCAGCGACGGTTCCGTCCCGAAATAATGGAAGCAATTCAATCAGAAGTTAGAAAGCTCATCGATTCTGGCTTCATCCGGGAAGAACAACATCCCGACTGGGTAGCCAACATCGTCCCCGTTTCCAAGAAGAACGGGAAGATCAGGATCTGCATCGACTTCCGTGATCTAAACGAGGCCTGCCCCAAGGACGAATTCCCATTGCCAATCACAGATGTCATGATTGACAATACTTGTGGATTCGAACGAATGTCCTTCATGGACGGATTCTCAGGATACAACCAAATCAAAATGTATCCTGATGATGAAAAGCACACCTCCTTCAGGACACCCCTAGGAGTGTATTGCTACACCGTCATGCCCTTCGGACTGAAGAATGCAGGGGCAACATATCAAAGGGCCATGAATGCCATTTTCCATCAGCAAATACGCAAAACGGTGGAATGTTATGTTGATGACATCGCGGTAAAAAGCCGCGCTAAAGGCGATCACGTAGCAGACCTGAAGGTGGTCTTCGACATCATGCGGGCTCATCAATTGAAGATGAATCCCACCAAGTCCTTCCTGGGGGTAGCCAGTGGCAAATTCCTAGGATTTGTTGTGACTTCCACAGGAATCCATTTGGACCCGGAAAAGATCCGCGCTATCCAGGAGATGCAACCCCCGAAAAGCCTCAAGGAGCTCAGGGGATTACAAGGACGATTGGCGTACATCCGCAGGTTCATCTCAAACCTTTCCGGAAGATGCCAACCCTTCACTAAGCTGATGAAGAAGGGTGTCTCATTCATTTGGGATGACGCTTGCCAACGAGCGTTCGAGGAAATCAAGCAATACCTCACCCAACCACCAGTCCTTGCAGCTCCAGTATCCGGAAAGCCGTTTCTGGTGTACGTCCGAGCAATGGATCATTCTTTGGGAGCTCTACTAGCTCAGAATGACGATCAGGGACGTGAGCAAGCAATCTACTATCTAAGTAGAACAATGATCGGAGCCGAACATCGGTATAACCCGATCGAGAAGGAATGTTTGGCACTGGTGTTCGCTATCCAGAAAATGCGACACTATCTGGTAGGCCAAACTATAAATGTCATATCAAAAGTCAACCCTCTGAGGTTACTTATGACTAAACCTTCATCGCTAAATGGCCGGCTGGCAAAATGGGCCATGTTGCTATCCCAGTATGATATGCACTTTCTGCCGCAAAAAGCTATTAAGGGACAAGCGGTGGCAGACTTCCTAGCTGAACACCCAGATCCGAGGGCAGTCAAACTCTACGAGGATCTCCAGATGAAGTTGCCGAAGCCTACCTGACTCAGACATCGTTCGAAAGTCAAGTGTGGCAACTTTTCTTCGACGGTGCATCAAGGACAAGCCCCAAGGGACATGTAGTGGCGGGGGTAGGAGTAGTACTTGTCTCCCCACAAAATTATGTGATACCCCGAGCTGTCTCACTAACGGAGCCTTGTTCCAACAATGTGGCGGAATACAATGCTCTATTGATTGGGATGCAGCTCGCCGATGAGATTGGCGTTAAAAATCTCGAAGCATACGGTGACTCTAAACTCATCGTCAGTCAAATTCGCGGGGAGTACGAAGTCAGACATGAGGACTTAGTACCCTATTACAACGCAACTATCCGCATGGCCGAGGGGTTTGCTAACTTCTACATCGACCATGTACCGCGCAGGCAAAATGCGCACGCCGATGCACTCGCATCCCTGGCAGCCTCCTTAGCTCTTCCAACTGGAGCAATGGAGAAGATATTCGTCTACAGCCACGACCTGTATTGCCCGAAAAATACTCTCAAGGACTATCATGAGTCAAAGGGAGATTGTCGAGGCAAAGAAGTGCTGGAATTGTCGGCCGGTCCAGAGCTTAAAGACTGGCGATTCCCCTACATCGACTATGTCTTGTACGGCATCCTGCCTGAGGACACCAAGGAAGCGGCTGCCATTCGAAGGAAAGCCCCTAAATTCTACTATAATGCGACCACGCGAACATTGTATCGTCGATCGTATGACGGAATCTTACTTCGGTGTCTCTCACCAAAAGAGGCCCAGGAGGTATTGAAAGAGGCTCACGACGGTACGTGCGGAGCCCATCAACCTGGCCCAAAACTGGCATATCGACTCCAAAGGTTGGGTTACTATTGGCCCAAGATGGTTGCCGACGCCGTCGCCTATGCCAAAAGATGTCATGCTTGCCAAATACATGGAGATTTTATCCATCAAGCACCAGGGTACCTCCACTCTACGACCTCTACATGGCCATTTGAAATGTGGGGGATGGATGTGGTTGGTCCTATCAGTCCGCCATCATCAAAAGGACATCGGTTCATTCTGGCGATAACCGATTACTTCTCCAAATGGGCTGAAGCCATCCCTTTGAAGAGGTCAAGTCGTCGAACGTGATCAAGTTCGTGAAACATCACGTTATTTACCGTTTCGGCGTACCTCGGCGAATTGTCCATGACAATGGACCCCAGTTCATCAGCCAGGCTTTCCAGAGATTCTGCGCTAAGTTCAGAATCCAGAGTGTGTCTTCAACGGCATACTACCCTGCCGCCAATGGCCTCGCAGAAGCTTTCAACAAGACTATTGGCAAGCTTCTCAAAAAGTTCGTCTCGAAAAGTCAACGAGACTGGGACGACAAGTTGGGTGAATGCTTATGGGCTTACCGCACAACTGTGCGAACCCCGACTAAGGCCACGCCGTTTTCCTTGGTATACGGATGTGAAGCCGTGCTTCCCCTGGAGATCCAAATTCCATCTCTACGCGTCGCCTTGACAGCGGAGATGACGACAGAGGAGAAGCATCGACAGCGACTCCAGGAACTGGAGGCTTTAGACGACAAGCGTCTGCAAGCCCAACAGCAAATCGAGCTCTACCAAGCTCGAATCACCAGAGCCTTCAACAAGAAAGTTAAAGTGCGAACTTTCAAGAAAGGCGATCTTGTCTTAGCCGTCAGAAGACCCATGGTAATGACGCACAAGACAAAAGGAAAATTCCAACCCAAATGGGAAGGACCGTTTGTGGTAGAGTCAGTCTACTCAAATGGATCATATCGCCTCATAACTTCGAATGGCGATACACTCATGATGCCAATCAATGGCAAATTCTTGAAGAAATACTATCCCTAGACAGTATTCTTCCACTGATCAAGTTAAAAATACACCTCTGATCAGAAACATCCGACGCCTCCGACGGCTAAGGATAGAGGAAAATGTTGGCTTCTAAGCCCAACATAAGTCTTCGACAACTCATCATGCTGAGGGGAATAGCATGGCTAGCCCAACTCAAACGGTAGTTGGTAAAGGCATCTCAAATCCGTTGATAGCTGAGGGTTTGCTAAAAATCCTAAGTGGACTTGAGTCCACTCTTTCCTCCAAAATCCCTTACCAATTCTCATCCATAGAATGGTAGGACCACAAAATGCAATCATTACTACGTTAACACTATACCTCTGGTAATGAATACTCTTTGTCGAGTATAAACTTTGCTTGTTAACTCTGCATAGAGTAACAAACTCTCAAATTTGCCAAGTTAACACTATACCTCTGGCATTTCAAATTCCACTTGTCAATTCTCATCAATAGAATGACAGGTCCTCAAATTGCTCTTATCACGAGCCAATTCTTGTCAAGTTAACATTACACCTCTGACAAACTACTGTTTAAGTTAACATTACACCTCTAAGCAGTACATCGAGTGCCTGTCAAGTTAATATCACACCTCTGATAGTCACCTTTCTTCAGACTTCCGTATCGAAGCTGAAATGGACGATGCCAAGTTAACACTACACTTCTAGCATCCGAGTCATCGCTAAGTTCAACAATACACCTATGGCCATGACCTTTCCTCGACTTCTTTGTCAAAGTCGAGACGACTAATGCCAAGTTCAACATTACACCTCTAGCATTATCCTCACTGTTAAGTTAAACATCACACCTATGACAGTGACTTCCTCAGTTTTCCTAAATAAAACTGAGATGCTGATGAGTTAAGTTAATATCACACCTCTAACTCATGTCCTTGTCAAGTTAACATTACACTTCTGACAAGACTACTTCTAAACCGTTAAGTTAATATCACACCTCTAACGGTAAAGACCTTCCTAGATTCCCCGCGAGTCTAGTCTCATTTGATACTCTCCCCGACAGAGTATCAAGTTCATTTAGAAACATTGTTGGTTAACATTACACCGTTAACAATGTTTCCGTCAAACTCCCCAGCTGATCTTAAATCAAGTTAATCCCAAATCCTTGATAAAAGTTCATCTTCCCTGGGGGTACGAACTCCACTTGTCACTTTCTTTTACAAAGTGGCAGGTCCACCAAAAAATCATCCCATCCCTGTCAAGTTAATATCACACCTCTGACAGTATCATGAAAACTCCTGAAATAGGATCTTTCCTTACAAATCTTGACTTATTAAGATTACCACTATAATTTTGATAAGGTCAAAAGATTCCTTGCTTCTACGTGTCTAACTGAAGACAAAAAGTTAAGACAATGAAGGAGGCAAAAAGAAAAGTGTCACTTTTATCCAAGCATATGAAAGTGATACAAAACGCTCTCTTATACAATAAGATGAGTGTTACAATTAAGGAGTACAAAGAAGTCCCTCTCTCTCTCAGAGGTCGTACTCACTCCTTGAAACCGCATCTGATCCCAGGTGCACAATTGGAGCCGATTGCGCCATGGCGATGACGCAAAAGTCGAAAGCGCCCTAGCTGACTAAGCTAAGAGCAATGGTGTTCTTGAGGTCCAGCGGCAGCAGAAAGTCCTGCAACCCTTCATTCATCACCATCCCTTTCCCCAGCAGGCCATCCAACGGAGTGTCCTCGATGTCACTTCTGGAGTAGGGAGAGGAAGAGGATCTTTCCGCCACCGCAACCGCCGGAACCTCCTCGCCGTCATACTTGACCTGACCATCTCTTGCCATCAGACATGGTTGGTGCAGAAGATCTGAAGAGACCTTGGCGAGATTTGGGTCCTCGTCGGAGATATAATTTACTCTCTCACAAACGACGAGGACCATAATTTACTCTCTTACAAACGAACATTGAGCAAGTTCGCCCGCCGATATATTCTTTCCGGGGCCCAGCAAACCTGAAAAAGGACGAGCAAGCCTACCTGCAAAGAATAAACAAGAGAGTTAGAAAATCTGGAACTTAGTACACTTCGACAAAGAAAACTAAGTGACAGACGCGGCAGTCATTGAAGACTTCAGACGCGGGAACAACCCGCACGGTCAAACCACCGCGTCGGCAGAAACAGACGCGAGTCAAAACTGTGCCACGCACAGGATTCAAACGCGGCCTCAGTTTGCACCCGCGCTTAATGCACAAGACGCGAAAAACTTCAGAACGCCGAAAATTGCCATCTCTCTGTTGGGTGAACAGGAGTTGCAAGATTCAGGTCTGAAACGCGCCAAGGCAATGGCCATGAGCAAAGCCAGCGTCAAGAGCCCGCGTTCAGAGAAGTTCAAGTCACCGGCACAAATTCCAGAATAGGAATGCACCAGGATTTCATTCAGATGGCTATGCCAAAGTACAGGCTATGGACATCATCGGGGTGACATACCAGCAGAGGCCCCTGTCCAGAGTTGGCCACTCTGCATCCAAACGCGGGCGCGCAAGATGATCCGAGAGAGGATTCCTTCTGAAGAGACCAAACAGAAGCATGAGAGCTCTGGGTCATCTTCATCCACGGGGTCACCTTCACCCATGAAGACGGTTCTCTGAAAGATAACTCAAGGCGTGGTCTCTCAGAGCAAACAAAAGAAAACAATCCAAGTTTGGATTATTGAAAAGGGGGCACACCCTATTTATAGGCAATTCTCAACAACTGCCATTAATGGTGCGTCAATCGGAACCGTCGCGCACGACTGTCAAAGCCCAATCAAAAACGGACGCGTGGAACGCTGCTTTGGAAACCGTCAAAGTGCGCCGGTTTTTCAACCGCCAGCGTCGGTTCTGCATGCAAGAGCATTAACGCCTAAATCCATTGAGAGGCCGACGCGTGGATAACTGCCTTGGGAAGCAACGAACGACCCAGAATCCCAATCGACAGCGAAGACTTGACGTTCAAAGATCTCCTAAAATCTTTTAAGTCAGGTTGCATTAAACGCAGATGGGAAAGCCGCGTCCCTTCAGCAGACAAGGCTGCGTCTCTTGCGCCTGCCCGATCTGCGCAAAACATATTTGCGTTATTCAGAGCCGCGTCTCACCTTGAGATTGACGCTGCGTCTCACTCCATGGACTGACGGCCGCGTCTCACTTTATGGATCAATACCGCGTCTCATCTTTTGATTGACGCTGCGTCTCATCAAGAAGACCGCGTATCAATCTGTGATTGACGTCGCGTCTCATCAAAAGGACTTAGTGAAATCTAAGTTCCTAGTGAATGATGACCGCGTCTCACTCTGTGATTGACGCTGCGTCTCATCAAAAGGACTTAGTGAAATCTAAGTTCAGGTGGACTGACGCCGCGTCTCATTAAAAGAACTTAGTCCTATCTAAGTTTAGTATTCACAGCCAGTGATCAAGAAGTTGGGTTCATCCGCAGCTAAGCAAAGAAGGTGGAGCCAAAAACTTCGAAACTTTTATATCAAAAGAATGATAAAAGTGGATACAAAACACTCTTGATAAATTGAGTGTCCTTTTCTTTACAAAAAGAAAAAGAAAAGAAGGCTAAATGTCCTGGTTCGCCAAGGAACGGATTTGTTCCCTAAGGCGGTGAATCTCGTGTTGGCGTGCCCTTTCAGCTTCCATAATGGCCTGGTTCCGCAGCTCCGCTTCGGATAAGAAATTTCTTGCGGCCAGCTGCGTTCGCAGAGACTCCACCCTGGAAGAATGTAGAGACAGACTCTCTTCAGCTCGCGCCTTAGCAGCCCGTTGCTCCTCTAGCTCCTTCTTGAGGGTAACAAGCTTCTCCTCATTGAGCGCAAGCACAGCTTCTGCCCTGGCAATGGTGTCCCGAGCCCTGATGATGACTTGCTCTGTGCTCTGCACGGTAAGCTCGGATTCCCTTGAATCGTCAGCTAGTTTCTGACATTCAGCCTGGGAATATTCGAGGCTGCGAATCTCTGCAGCGATTTGTGCCTCCGCCTCCTGTCGCTCTCGCTCTTGAGCAGCTAGGAGCCTGGTCAAGGTGGCCTGGGCCTCACCAAAAGAGCCAGCATCTTCCAAAGACTCCAGCTCCTGCAGGCCGTCTCCCAGTTGCTCCACCACCCGCAGACACGCCTTGGCAAGTGAGGGGCCTCCGG
This sequence comes from Agave tequilana, assembly GCA_038442645.1. Taxonomy (NCBI): domain Eukaryota; kingdom Viridiplantae; phylum Streptophyta; class Magnoliopsida; order Asparagales; family Asparagaceae; genus Agave; species Agave tequilana. Next base: position 100,249 of record JAVJIF010013238.1, read on the forward strand.
TTAATTCGACATTCACAGCCAGATTTTTAAGAAGCGTCTGGGCAAACTGAAAGGTGCTGTTTCCACGTAAGATGAGATCAATACATGATCCCATCGAAGCGAAGAATTGTTGCACCATCTGACGTGCCAGTTCCCCCATGTCTTCACCACCTAGGAAGCTTCCCGACCCCTTTTCTGTCACGGGATAAGGGATATAGAGCGGATCCTCTCGCACCAGAGCCGTGCTGGCCGTCGATACGGCAAGAGCTGGACTGGCCGCTGACGCTTCCGGAGGTACTACCTCTGCAGGAGCCTCCACGACCAATGAGGGAGTAGTAAGCACAACCTCCTCAGAAACCTCCACCGAGACTTGAGCTGTATGGCCTTCTGGAAGGGTACCAACCATCGGACTCTCCACCTGAGCCCCCTCAGTCCTCTCTGCAAGTTATCGCAGCGTCAGCCACAATGATGGAAAAGCGAAACATTTAAAACGTCAGAGCTGCCTTACCAAGTTGGAGGTCCAGAGGTGTCGAATCCTGCGGGGTAGAATTCTCCCCGGCTTCAGCAGTAACCTCCTCGCCCGGCAGAGTGAGAGCCTCCTCAGCCTCAGTGGTTGCTTCCTCTTCTGGCAGAGTGGAAGGCTCCCCAGTTTCAACAGCTGCCCCCTTTGAGGGTATCTCAGCAGCCGAGACCTCAATCCCCTTGGGCCGGGTCAACTCTATCACCATCTCCTCAATATGCGAGGAGGTTGTAGCCTCAGCATCTTCGGCCGACCCTGCAACATAAGAGAAGAATGTTAGAACATCCTCTTCAAATATGTAAAGAGAAATTAGGACAGAAGATGGAAAGAGTACCTTCAGCAGGGATAATCGCTAGCGGTGATACAGTCGATGGCTCACCCTCATATTGTTCCTCCTCCGAGATGTGGAAGAATTTGCTCTGATCAGGAAGAGCGGGTTCATCGCCATAGTCGACCTCGTCTTCAAAGGCGCTTTCCCCCGATAACGAAGAAGACGACAGCGCAACGCGAGGAAGCTCCGCAACAGGAGCCTTACCTCCAATTACCCCAGTGGTAGGACTAGGGTCGACTGCCCTAGGACTGGAAATGAAGACGCTAGGAGACCCCGGCTGCTGTGCCTCGTCTCTCCTTCATGAGCAGAAGAAGGCTCGGGTTGAGCTGAGATGCCTGCAATCTCAACATCCCCTCCAGTCATTATGTCGACCTCCAGTGACTCGTCCTCTTCGGCGGCGGTGGACTCGTCAACAAGCTCCCCTTCCTCCACGGTCTTGCTGTGCGACCTAGGAGCACGGACCAAGCTTGGGAAATCTTCATCTTCTGGCGGTTCCTCAACTCTAACAGGGACGTCTTCAGGAGGAGCCTCAACTCCAGCAGAGATGTCTCCGGATTGAGAGACTTCAGCCGTTAAGTCCCTCCGAGCCTTCTTTGGGGCAGGCTCAGCAATAGAAGCAGAGCGTCGACGACGCTTGCTCGCCACCTGCTTAGACCTCCTTGCCCGCGGCTCCTCCCTCGTGGCTGGTGGCTCCGCCCTTGTCGCTCGTGGCTCTGCCCTTGCCGGTCGCGGCTCCGCCCTCACTGCTGGGGGCTCCCTCCTCGATCGTCTCCCGACCTCCCTCTGAGCCTTCAGGTACTGGTTGATGAGTTTCGTCTGTTTACCAGACTCCGACCTCGCCTCGAGATCTGCATTGATGCTCTCAATGCATGAGAACTCCGGAACAAAATCTGGTGTCTGGATGGCTTGGGAGTACCAAGCAGAAACTGAAGCTCGTACGGCACTTGGGCCCCTCGATAGGTAGACGGAATGTTGCTCCCGTCCCTCCGGCCACACTGTAGTACCAGGCCCGAGCACCTTCAAACAGATTGCCTTCGAAGGCAAGTTGAGTATTGGATTGCCGACGTAGAGTTGATCGTAGCCGAACTGTCGGGCGAAGCGACTCGGCATATACGGCTCAATAGTGCATGAAGTCCCTTGCCGGAACAGCACATATCCTGGCCGGATGTTGATCAACCACCAGAAGAGTCCCGCAGACAGTTGCGAGAAGCCATCCCGGCCAGCGACATCAGCGAACAGCTCCCCGAAAGCTACACCAGGAATCTCTGGAGAGCAGCGATTGAGCTGGTAATTCGTGGCGATTGATAGACGCTTCCGAACATAATAGATGTAGGCGTCACACCATTCCGAACGTTCCAGCCGCTGCACAAATGGGACATGACCCACACCCCCACGCGCCGCCGTCATCAAGGAAGGGCAGTGCATCACATACCAAGCCATGAGGTACGTGTAAGGCAGCTCGATCCGAGGGTTGGGACGCTTCACCATTGGATTCCCCTCTGAGTCAACATATGGCTTTCCATGGGAATCAACAGTCTTCGGGGGTTCGCAGAAACTTTTGGTTAACGCCCGCAGCCCGCTCTGAATGCCAGCCGCTACGGCCGGAAGAAGGGATATGGGGCTGCCATGAGCCAGGAGCACCGCCGGGTATACCACATCTGCAACAATAACTTCATGTGGCAGCGTGGGCACCACACATCTCTTCAGCCACAACATCAGGAAGCCCGCCAACAGTGCTCGATCAGAGATAGGGGTCCGGGCTTGATGGTGGAAGCTTTCAAAAACCAGGTCGGGGTCGAAACCGTCCTCATTCGACTCCGTGGTGTAAAAGCTGTCCGGAGCCGCGTCGATCCTGTCTTCGATCTCCCTGTCGGAACTGGGAGCCAGTCGGATTATCGGGAGGTCTTTCTTGTGGACATTGTTGAACAGATAACAAGCCCAGGACAACTGCTTGACCCCTGCTGACCTCCAGGCAGTTGTTTGACCGCAGATGTGGAAGTGGCACATCACCTCCCAGTAGGTCTCGTACACCAGAGGAAATTCTTCTTTCAAGAAGTGGAGTTCCTTAGTGGTAGGGACATATTCCTCATAAGGAATGTCCCCTGACGCTAGTCCCGAGACCTCATGCAACTCGTGCAGTGCAAGGCCCATCTCTCCAACCGGGGTGAAGAATGTCCCCGCCAGTGGGTTATAGCGCTCTAGGATCCCAAAGAAGTTATGAGAGCTCATTGGGATACCCCACTGCACGGCCCTGATTGCTGGGTACAATCCCACACGCTCTAGCAGCTCCTTAAGTTCGATAAGGACGAAACCCACCATCCTGCCCCACCAAGAATTCCCTGAAGAATGGACCCACCCATACGCACGGAACTCGACAGGATAGTCACCTTCCGCCTCCATGAACGCATTAAGGAAGGTAGCGCCAAGCTGAGGTATCTCCCCAACCGGAACCTCAGACTTACGCGACGCGGGGAACAGGCCGAGAACCGACCTGTCATGACTATCATAGCAGTATACCTTCTGGAAGCTCAAGGCACCGAGCGTGATCTCAGGGACATATTGGGAAACATCCCATTCCATCTTCCGAGGGACGGACATGTGCTGGAAGTAGGACATCGGGAACATCCTCTCCATATCCGGAAGAAAGAATCTTCCGCCCTTTATCTGACGGAGCCATTTGTAACTTCCTTCAGACACGCGACGGCCGTCGTCATGGACGTGATCCCCGAAGAAGAAGGCAGGCTTCTCCAGCCTGACGCCATCATCCGTTTTGAATGCGGCATCGGTCATAAGCGCCCGGAAGGTTCTCCTGTCAACATTGGAGAGCCTCTCCCTGCGATCTGGCGACTGGTCAGCAGTCACTGGGACACTCATTCTTTGCACGAAGGTCAAGCCCCGGTCGGCGCCTCCTACATGACCAAAGTGGCGTATCTTGGCGAGCGAGCCAGGAATATGTCGCACTGCAAAAGAAAAGGACACTTAGTCAGATACTTTACCAAAAGCAAGGAAAAATGCTAAGTGTTCAAAACCTAGACGCAGAAGAGATACTGGACGCAGGAATTGTCTAAATCCACGTCCAGACCTGCGAATCTGCGTCCAAACGCAGAAGAGATCCTAGACGCAGGAATTGTCTAAATCCGCGTCCAGACCTGCAAATCCGCGTTCTGCAAACCAAGACTTATGAAAATCCTAAGTACTTGGATTCAGACGCCAAATTCATCAAAATCGGCGGCTGAAGACACAGAACGCAAGGATCAAATCCGCGTTTTGCAAACCAAGACTTGTGAAATTCTAAGTACTTGGACTCAGACGCCAAATTCATCAAAATCGGCGCCTGATGGCACCAAAACGCGGCACAGAACGCAAGGATCAAATCCGCGTTCTGCAAACCGCGTCCAGAGACCTTCACAATTAGAAATATTCTAAGTGAAGGATCCGAAGTGCAGAGCTCACTGGCGTCGGATCATCAAACCCGCGCCCCGGTTATCATCTCAAGGACTGCGTCCGAGAATCAAACACGATTTTGTGTTAATGGTTCTTAGGGTTCTATGAACTTGTGTTAATGGCGAAACTCACGCCGAAGAGGCATTTTACCTCGGAAAATAGCCTCTTGCGCGGAGGAAGCGCCCCTCTCGGCCTCGGCGACGGTCGCCTTTGAGGACGATGCAGTTGGCTTAGTCTTGGGTGCCATTGATGTTCAGAAATCTGAGCAAGGAGATGAACAAGTTCGAAGATGAACAGAGAAGGAAATTCTTTTTCTCAGCGAGTGCGTTCGGAGAAGAAGATGCATCTCTCCAACTGTTGCCTTTTATAGGCACAGGGATTCGCGAAGATACGCGGCGTGTGGCCCGGTAGACGCTGCAGCGAGTCGCCGCTTGACGCGTGTAACAAAATCATTTCTGAACGGAGAAGATCATGCGTCGCAACCCCACCACGAGTCAGCAGTCGACACGTGGAGCAGTTCATTTAATGAACCAGGAAATCCGCGCGCCAAAAGGCGAAATTTCGCCGGTTCCCTAGGCCAGCTGGCGGCGTAATCATGACATGGCACAGAATTCGCGCCCAAAGAACGCACCTCCTCGATGGACATGCCACGTCAGCCTCTCCATGAATGCATTCGGAAGGTCGCGTCTCTCTAAGAAATTCGCGTCCTTCCAGTCTGGCCAAATATCGCGTCTGCCTTATGAAGATCAGTCGCGTCTCCATTGCCAAAGGACGCACGTTACAGAAATCGCGCCTTTACAGCAGTACCATCTCTGCTTTCTGAAAAAGAACCTGCGTTTGGCCTCCTGCCTCTGCAAAATCAGTTCAACAGTACACTGACGCAAGCAGACGACCAACCACTCCTGGCTTAAAGCGCGCCAGTGACAGACTAAAAGCAATCGGGGAGGTTTAGACTGTGCATCTAGACACTCAACATGATCAACTCTGGGGGCTTCAAAGAGTTCAACAGTACACTCACGAAGACCAACTCCAGATAAGATTAAACCCAGAGCATCAACAGTCTAGTCATGAAGGCGAACTCAGCTAGAGTCCAAAGTATTTCGAAATCCGTCCCAGTTAACTGCGGAATGTCGAAAACTTTGGAGGGGGTTCTGTAGGCTGTCTAAAAATCACAAAGACAAGCCACCAAAACGCAGAGATTCAAGATCAAGGCGCGTTGGCTCAACGCCCGCGTCTCCGCATCAAGGCGCGTTGGCTCAACGCCCGCGTCTCAGCATCAAGGCGCGTTGGCTCAACGCCCGCGTCTCAGCATCAAGGCGCGTTGGCTCAACGCCCGCGTCTCAGCATCAAGGCGCGTTGGCTCAACGCCCGCGTCTCCGCATCAAGGCGCGTTGGCTCAACGCCCGCGTCTCAGCAACAAGGTGCCCCCACTTTGGTTGTAACCACCCCGATTATGGCGCCATCCACCGCCCATGTAGCGGGGAAGTTGGCCCTCATCGTGGAGCACTTTTAGGGGGCACGATCACCCCCTAAAAACCCTATAAATAGTCCCGTCACTATTGAAGAGGGGACGACGACGACAATTATCGGGAAAAGAGGATTTTGGAGAAGGAAAAAAGGAGATCATCAACAGAGAGAGAGAAAAGACTCTTCAGCGAGCTTACTGAGTACTAGCCGCTCTTCGCCTACCTCCTCTTCTAGAGTTTTGGTAGACGGAGCTGAGTTACTCCCTCTACCTGCCAAGGAGAAGATCCCTCGACGGTCCAGAACAGTCATCTGGTCAACGGAGAACAAGATTCACTCTCCACCACCACACGAAGAACCCAGCACTAAACAAAGGGGGAATTCAAGATTCAATATTCTCCCTCCCTTGTAACCGGAAGATTTAGCCGGCTGTAATTTTTCATCTGATTCAAGGAAATTTTACTCCAGCCCCTTTTTCCGCGTCCAACAGTAATTAGGGCAGTTAACTCCCATTATGAAAGATTTTTAGTAGACAGTTTTAAACCCCTGGAACCCCTATAAATAGCTTAGTTTGTTATTGAAGAAGGGTCAGAAATTTTTTGCTGAGGAGATTAGCTTTACAAAGAGTTCAACTCTTCTACCAACTTGCTGAGTTCAAGTTTTTTGCCTAAGTCTCTTTGAGATTTCATTGGATAGGAGTTGTGCTACTCCATCTCTGATCCAAGGAGAAGAGTTTCAGAGAGCTTGACGTTCACCCGGACAACGATAAACAAGACTCACTTTTCATCGCTACGCAAAGAACCTAGCCTTAAACAAGAGAAGATCTGAGCTTGAGTGTATTCTCTCTCTTGTAGTTGGAATTTGAATGGTTTGTAACTTTTCATTGATTCAAGGAAACATGCAATTCTCTCTTTTAAGTTTCCTCCCCGTACAAGAGATGGCGACTCCGCTGGGAACTACTTTCTCCATTGATGAGCAAGTTGTGGCGCAAGGTTACGTAACCTTCATGAGAAAAACAATAGAGTCACTTGTCGTGGAATTCGACCAGGCAAAGTATGTTTGACGGGAGAAGGTTCCTTGTAAAATCTCCTTGAATCAGATGAAAGATTACAATGGATTTACACTCCGATTACAAGAGAGGGAAGATGTTGAGACTTGAATCCCCCTTTGTTTAATGCTGGGTTCTTCAGGTGGCGGTGAAAGTGAATCTTGTTTTCCGTTGACCGGGTGAACGTCAAGAACTCTTGGGGATCTTCTCTTTGGATGGTCGATGGAGTGACACAGCTCTGGTTGACCGGGAATCTCAAAGAGATTAGAAGCGCAAATTAACTTGTACGCAGCAAGTTGTTTGAAGAGCTAACTCTCTTTCTTTTTGGTGGAAGTCTCGGAGTTTTTATAGCTCACGAGCCAAGTTCCTCTTCCAAAAGTCTTTAATCAACCGACTGAGCGACCCCTTCTCAATAGCAAGTGGGGCTATTTATAGAGGTATCAGAGGCGAACGTGCCCCTAAAATACTCCATAATGGGGGGTTAACTTCCTCATTATGTGGGCAGTGATTGACCACATAACAAGGGCAGTTATAACTGAGACGCGGTTTTCGACCCTCGCGCCTTAGTGCTGCAGTGATGCTGAGACGCGGGTTTTGACCATCGCGTCTTGGTGCTGCAATGATGCTGAGACGCAAGTTTCGACCCTCGCGTCTTGGTGCTGCAGTGATGCTGAGACGCGGGTTTCGATCCTCGCGTCTTGGTACTGCAGTGATGCTGAGACGCGGTTTTCGACCCTCGCGTCTTGGTGCTGCAGTGATGCTGAGACGCGGGTTTCGACCCTCGCATCTTGGTGCTGCAGTGATGCTGAGACTAGCCCTGCGTCTGGAGTTTGGGACTCTGCTTTTTGATGACTTATCTTTTAGTGATTTTTAGACAGCCTACAGAACCCCCTCCAAAGTTTTCGATATTCCGCGGTTGACTGGGACGGATTTCGAAATACTTTAGACTCTAGTTGAATTCATACTTCTCATGATTGGATTGTCAATCATTTGAGATGCTCTGAGCTTGATCTTGTCTGGAATATGGTCTTCGTGAGTGTACTGTGAAACCCTTTGAAGCCGCCAGAAATGATCATGGCGAGTGTCTAGATACACAATCTAGACTTCCCCAGTGCTTTGAATTTGTTGTTGGTGTACTTTGAACCAGGGGTGATAGTCATCTGCTTGTGCCAGTGTACTGTTAAACTGAATTGCAGAAGTAAGGACTGGACGTCAGTTCTGTAAACGCATGGGTTATACTGCTTTAAAGTCTTCACTTGGAGTGGGGACACATCTATTAGCTTGCTGAAGAACGCGGTTCTTGTAAGGATGCGACCTTTGAGATGAAGACGCAGTTCTGGCTTAAAGACAAAAGGCGTTATTCTGAGACGCGAATTTGTGTTCTTTAATAAAGGGACGCGACCTTCATATTTATGAAAGGACGCAGATTCATAGACGCGGCCCTTGATTCTGTCAGGATGCAGTGGAGACGCGGTCTTAGGTTCCTCAAAAACTGATGCATGAAACCCAGCTGATTGATGGGGACGCGGTACTGGCTCAGTAGAAATGCGTCTCTGGACCCTTGACAAGGCGCAAACTCAAGCTATATTGAGTTTGATAAAAACACAACTGTCGTCTCGCAATGGAGACGCAGTCCCGGGCTCCCTGTAAATGACGTAGGCCTTCTCTGTTGAGGACGCAAGCTTCGGAGCCCTGCTTTCAAGTTTTTTTTTTATGTGACTTCAGAAAGCGATCTCGGAATGGGTCCCATTTGCTGAGGGGTTGCGGCTCTGAACCACTCCAAGAGACACGATCACGGATCTCTTAACAGGAATGAGAAGAACGCCGCTTTTGAGTTCACAAAGGGACGCGGGTTTCAGGACGCGACCCTTGAGTATGCGTTTAATGCAACCTTCCAAGCGTTACATGCAGCTCGTCTTAAAGATCTTGTTAGATCTTTAAATGTCAAATCGGCGTTGACGATTGGGGACTCGTGTTCTCCGATGTTTCCCGAAGCGGCAATCCACGTGTCAACCATTCATTGGGCTTAGACATTAATATCTTTAAATGCCAAGTTGGCGTTGACGGTTGGAGGCTTGCGTCCTCGCCGTTTCCCGAAACGACAAGCCACGCGTCAGCCTGCATTGGGCTTTGACATTCGCTTGGGAATTAAGGCTGATGGCTCTGATTATTGCGCCATTAATTACAGGCCTTATGGGTTGCCTATAAATAGGCCTTACCCCCTTAACAGTCCATTACTTAGACTGTTTTCCCCTCGAGAGCGGCACTCTGAGGGACTTCATCTTCTTCCTTCAATGGGATTTGCCCCATGGACAACGACGACCCAAAGCTTTCGTGCTTTCCTTTAATCTTTCCAGAAGATTATCACTGTCAAGTGATTTCAAGATCAAAAGCGTCTCTCTGAGTACTTTTTATATCCGCCCCTTGATGCAGAAAGTTCAACCTTTAAAGGGTTATTCTGCGGGTAGGAATTACTTGTCCGCCATGAAATATTCAGCCCAACTGAGTTTCAGTTTTGCTGTACCTTGAAGAGATTCATCTTCTTGACCTTCTCTTGAAGTCTGACTGGTGCGTCCATTATTTGGAAGTTGCGCCTTTTAGACTTCCTGATGAAGTGCGAGTTGATTGAGTCTGAACTCTGACTCAAAATCCCCTGGACGCGAGTGTAATGGACTTTGCACCTGGACCGCGAGCTTTACATACAGAGCTCGTGTTTGAGGCTGTTGACTTAGAAGAACTTTAACTCAGGCCGAAGGCTTCAGAATTGAATGTATCAACCCTTGTTTATCAAATAAGGATGTGGCAATTTTCGCGTCTGATTCTCTTCGAAGAATTTTAATTCAGGACGAAGGCTTCAGACTTGAATGTAGCAACCCCTGTTTATCAAACAAGGATGTGGCAATTTTCGCGTCTGATTCTCTTCGCGTCTTATATTTTAGACGCGGGTCTAAAACTAGACTGCGTTCAAATCTGTGTGTATTCGAAGTTCACAACTTTGATCGCGTCTGTTTTCTGTTGCAACAAATTTTGACTTTCTGCGTGGGTCATTCCTGCGTCTGAAGTCTATAGCTATAGCTGCGTCTGCCTTTCAGTTTCTTCCGTTTCAGCATTCTGACCTTCTAGTTTTTTTACTTCTCGTAGATAGCCTCAATCATCCTTTCGCATATTCGCTGGGCCCTGGGAGAATATATCGGCCAGCGAACTTGTTCGATGGTCGACCATTGGAGGAGAAGTCACGGCTCTTGTTTATGGGAGATGAGGATTTGACATCCGCCGAGACCTCATTGACACGATGCACCAGTCATGCTTCCGGTTTGCATGGTCACAGTGGGTATGGCGGTGGATAGGTTGTGGGTATGGTCCTCTTGCAGGTCACTGGAAAGAGGACGTCACCTGTAAGGTCTCGAATCCTCCTTCACCAATCTTACCCCAGAAGTAACATCGATGAAAAGTCCATATTCATTAGATGACTTTCTGGTGGTAGAGATGTTCATCAACGAAGGATCGTGGCCTACATCAGTTGGTCAGGTGGAATCAGAAGGTTCTGCTGCATTTCGACCTCAAGAAATACCATTGTTCTTGTCAGCGATGGGCTCCTTCGATGTGATGATGTAATCAGCTTCCGATCGTCACCACAGCCCTTTTTGGCGCCCTTCCAAACATCTTGTACTTGAGTGGTGAGCATGCTTCAAGGAGTGAGTGCAACCTTTACTGAAGAGGGGACTTCTTTGTACTCCTTTATTGTAACACTCAATCTTATTATATAAGAGAGCGTCTTGTATCACTTTCATATGTCTGGACATAAATAAAGCGACATTTTTTTGTCTCCTTCTATTGTCTTGAATTCCCTTTTAGCATTGAAATTCGGACGCGTAGAGTAAAGGATCTTTGGCTTGGTAAAAATATGATAATAATCTTAACGGTCAAAGTTTGTAGAAAAATTCTGTTTCAGGAAATTCAACAGTGCTGTCAAGGTGTGATATTAACTTGACAAAAATTTGTGAAACTGCCAATCTATAAAGGAGAGTGACAGGTGGAATTTGTAACCCCAGGGAGGATGAGTTTTCATCAGAGGTTTAGGATTAACTTGATTAAGACCAGCTGGAGGTTTAATGAAAACACTGTTAACGGTGTAATGTTAACCTAACAATGTTTTTAGGTGGACTTGTTATTCTGTTGACAAGAATAACAAGTGAGACTAGATTCGCGGGGGATCTAGGAAAATCTTTACCGTTAGAGGTGTGATATTAACTTAACGGGTTGAATTAAGTCTCGTCAGAAATGTGATGTTCACTTGACAAGGGTGTGAATCAGAGGTGTGATATTAACTTAACTCAAAAGTATTTCAGCTTATTTGAGAAAACTGAAAGTGTCACTGTCATAGGTGTAATGTTTAACTTGGCAGCGAGGGTAATGCTAGAGGTGTAGTTTTGAACTTGCATTGGTCATCTCGACTTTGACAAGAAAGTCCGAGGGAAGGTCATTGCCATAAGTGTATTGTTGAACTTAGCAATGATCTGGACGCTAGAGGTTAGTGTTAAACTTAGCATCGTTCATTTCAGCTTTGATACAGAAGTCTGAGGGAAAGTGACTGTCAGAGGTTTAGTATTGAACTTGGCAGCAACTCCATCACTGTTAGAAGTGTAATGTGAAACTTTAACAGTAATTTGTCCGAGGTGTGGTATAAACTTGAAAGAAATTGCCTCGTGATAATAGCAATTTGAGGACCTGCCATTCTACTGATGAGAATGACAAGTGGAATTTAAAAACGTCAGAGGTGTAATGTTAACCTGACAAATTTGAAGGCTTGCTACTCCATATAGGGTTGATAGGTAAGGTCTGTACTCGATAGGGAGTATTAAAAATTTCATTACCAGAGGTATAGTGTTAACGTAGGAATGATTGTATTTTGTAGACCTACCATTCTGTGTATGAGAATTGGTAAGGGATTTTAGAGGAGAGGGTGGAATTAAGTTCACTTAGGATTTTTAGCAAACCCTCAGCTATCAACGGATTTGAGGTGCCTTTACCAACTACGTTTGAGTTGGGCTAGCCATGCTATTCCCCTCAGCATAGTGAGTTGTTGAAGACTTATGTTGGCTTAGAAGCCAACATTTTCCTCTGTCCTTAGCCGTCGGAGGCGTCGGACGTTACTGAAGAGAGCAACATTAAAACCCAAGTTTCGCCTTTCGTTTCTTTATCAATATTTACATCATGCATCATGGTACAGTCAGTGCCTGATTAGCTTGTCACCGATCTACCATGATGTGACCTAATAAAGGAAGGAAACTTTTCTTGGATCTGGAGCTGTGATCAGAGGTGTAATTTAACTTGATCAGCGGAAGAGTACTATTAAGGATAGTACTTCTTCAGGAACCTGCCATTGATCGGCATCATGAGTGTGTCGCCATTTGAAGTTATGAGGCGATATGCTCCATTTGAGTAGACTGACTCTACTACAAATGGTCCTTCCCATTTAGGCTGGAATTTTCCTTTTGTCTTATGTGTCATCACCATAGGCCTTCTGACGGCTAAGACAAGATCACCTTTCTTAAAAGTTCACCTTAACTTTCTTGTTGAGGCTCTGGTAATCCAGGCTTGGTAGAGCTCGATTTGTTGTTGGGCCTGCAGACATTTATCATCTAAGGCCTCCAATTCTTGGAGTCGCTGTCGATGCTTCTCCTCACTTGTCATCTCCGTTGTCAAGGCAACACGTAGAGATGGGATTTGGATCTCTAGTGGAAGCATGGCTTCACACCCATATACCAAAGAAAATGGCGTGGCTTTAGTTGGGGTTCGAACAGTTGTTCGATAGGCCCATAAGCATTCACCTAGCTTGTCGTCCCAGTCACGCTGACTTTTCGAGACGAATTTCTTGAGAAGCTTGCCAATGGTCTTGTTGAAGGCTTCTGCGAGACCATTAGCGGCAGGGTAATAGGCTGTCGAGGACACACTCTGGATTCTGTACCTAGTGCAGAACCTCTAAAAAGCTTGACTGATGAACTGGGGTCCATTGTAATGGACGATTCGCCAAGGTACACCAAAACGGTAAATGACGTGATATTTAACGAACTTGATCACATCAGATGACTTTACCTCCTTCAGAGGAATGGCCTCAGCCCATTTGGAGAAGTAATCGGTTATGGCTAAAATAAACCGATGTCCTTTTGATGATGGTGGGCTGATAGGGCCAACTACATCCATCCCCCACATCTCAAATGGCCAGGTAGAAGTCGTAGAGTGAAGGTACCCTGGTGCTTGATGGATGAAATCACCATGCACTTGGCAGGCGTGACATCTTTTGGCATAGGTGATGGCGTCAGCGATCATCTTAGGCCAATAACATCCCAACCTTTGGAGTCGATTCGCAAGTTTTGGGCCAGGTTGATGGGCTCCACACACACCGTCATGGGCTTCTTTCAATACCTCCTGTGCCTCTTTTTGAGATAGGCAGCGAAGCAAGATCCCGTCATGCGATCGACGATACAACGTTCGTGTGATCACATTATAGTAGAATTTGGGCGCTTTCCTTCTAATGGTAGCCGCTTCTTTGGTGTCCTCAGGTAGGAAGCCATATAAGACATAATCAATGTAAGGGAATCGCCAGTCTCTAGGTTCTGGACCGGTTGACGACTCAAGAGCTTCTTTGTCTTGACAATCTCCCGTTGGCTCCTGGTAGTCCTCAAGAACAATTCTCGGGCAATACAAGTAATGGCTGTGGACAAATATTTTCTCTACTACTCCAGCTGGAAGAGCTAAGGAGGCAGCGAGAGACGCCAGTGTATCTACATGCGCATTTTGCTTGCGTGGTACATGGTCAATATAAAAGTTTGTGAACCTCTCGGCCATGTGGACAGTTGCGTTGTAATAGGGTACTAGATCTTCATGTCTGACTTTGTACTCCCCGCGAACTTGGCTGACGATAAGTTTAGAGTCACCATATGCCTCGAGATTTTTAACGCCAATCTCATCGGCGAGTTGCATCCCAATCAAAAGGCATTGTACTCCGCTACATTATTGGAACAAGGCTCGGTTAATGAGACAGCTCGAGAAATCACATAGTTCTGTGGGGAGACGAGTACTACCCCTACTCTTGCCACTATATGTCCTTTTGGGCCTGTTCTCAATGCACCGTCAAAGAAAAGTTGCTACACTTGTCTTAAAAGATATCTGGGTGAGGCAGACTTCAGCGACCTCGTCTGGGAGATCCTCGTAAAGTTTGGCTGCCCTCGGATCTGGATGCTCAGCCAGGAAATCCGCCACCGCTTGTCCTTTAACGGCCTTTTGTGGTAAAAAGTGCATTTCATATTGGGATAGCAATATGGCCCATTTTGCCAGTCGGGCCGTTTAACGTGAAGGCTTTGTCATGAGTAACCTCAAGGGGTTGACTTTTGATATGACGTTTATAGTTTGGCTTACCAAATAGTGTCGCATTTTCTGAACAGCGAACACCAATGCCAAACATTCCTTCTCGATCGGGTTGTATCGATGTTCGGCCCCGATCATGGTTCTACTCAAATAGTAGATCGCTTGCTCTCGTCCTTGATCATCGTTCTGAGCTAGTAAAGCTCCTAAAGAATGATCCATTGCTCGGACGTATATCAGGAAAGGTTTCCCGGACACCGGACCCGTAAGGATCGGTGGTTGCGTGAGGTATTATTTAATTTCCTCAAATGCTTGCTGGCAAGCATTGTCCCAAATGAACGAAACACCCTTCTTCATTAATTTGGTAAAGGGTTGGCATCTTCCGGAGAGATTTGAGATAAACCTTCGGATGTACGCCAATCGTCCTTGCAATCCCCTGAGCTCCTTGAGGTTTCTCGGAGGTTGCATCTCCTGGATAGCGCGAACCTTTTCCGGGTCCAAATGAATTCCTGTGGAAGTCACTACAAACCCTAGGAACTTGCCGCTGGCCACCCCCAGAAAGGATTTGGTAGGGTTCATCTTCAACTATGGGTCCGCATGATATCAAAGATAGCCTTTAAATCAGCTATGTGATTACCTTTGGCGCGACTTTTTACTGCAATGTCGTCCACATAACATTCCACCGTTTTGCTCATGTGTTCGTGAAAATGCATTCATAGCCCTTTGATACGTCACCCCTGCATTCTTTAGTCCGAATGGCATGACAGTGTAGCAGATACCCCCAGTGGTGTCCTGAAAGAGGTATGTTTTTCATCATCAGGATACATTTTGATTTGATTATACCCTGAAAATCCATCCATGAAGGACATTCGCTCGAATCCACACGTATTGTCAATCATGACATCTGTGATTGGCAGTGGGAATTCGTCCTTAGGACAGGCCTCGTTTAGATCACGAAAATCAATGCAGATCCGGATCTTTCCATTCTCTTTAGCAATGGGGACGATGTTGGCTACCCAATCAGGATGTTGTTCTTCCTAATGAAGCCAGAGTCTATAAGTTTCCTGACTTCTGATTGAATTGCCTCCATTACTTCTGGACGGAATCGTCGCTGCTGTTGTTTGACAGGCTTTACGTCCGCATTAATATTGAGGCGATGCATGACCACTCGAGGATCCAGTCCAGGCATATCCTCGTAATTCCAGGCGAAGACATCTATATATTCTTGCACAAGAGATATTAGATCCTTTTTCTCAGAAGGTGACAGATTTTCGCTTATAAAGATGGGCTTAGGATGAGCCCCATCTCCTAGGTTAATCTGAACAACCCTATCTTCTGTGGGCGGTTCACGCTGTTCAAAGCGAGTATCCCAAAGGGCATTTAAGTGTTCGATCCAAGGATCTGTATCAGATTGGGTTACTTCTTCATCCCTGTCTTCCGGTGGTTTGTTGAAACCATATTTACTTAAAGTTCTCTGAAGATGTTGCCGACACTAACATCTGACTTCCACAATGACGTGCCCGATGAGCAATCATGGCCTAATGACTCTTCAGAGTCAGAGGCTGATGGGATCGGGGTTGACACATAGCCCAATCCCCTACGAGTCTGATGATAATAATCAGGGGTTTTCCCTTTTGGCACAAAAGATCGGAGTAGTGTTCTCCTTCCTTTGCCGAAATTCAGCCCTGGACCGTTTGTCAGATCATACCCATGCTTTCCATCATTCTGAGTGCATTTGGCTCATAATGACCGAATTGAGGGGGTTCCTTCTCGCTTTCTGATTCTTCACGGGACATTGGTTCGGATTTAATTCGTCTGAAAAGAATTGGTTTTTGGCCTTTCCGTCTTGCTGGAACCATGAATATTGATTCTTGCGCATCGCCGGCATCTTGGTACGTTTCGAAGGACGACTTCACTGGTACATGCAATGATGTCAAAGCATCCATTGCCGACCAGAGGTCATCATCTACTTCAGTACTAGTGTCTGACGGTACTGAATCAGAAGCGAACACAGAAAAAATAAGTCAAATTTAATTCTTCATTAATATACCATCCTCCTACATCATCGGTGGTGTCATCAACACCAAGCTTATCAATGCTCGTTATAAGTGGATCTAGTTCCCACATGCACTCTTCTTTTTTCGGCTCGGTGTCGGCTTCATTACCAGAGTCTGGCTCCTCTGGTTGTGGGATTTCGTTTGTTTCCACAGAGTCCTGATACAGGAGAGAATCTGTGAAATAATTCTCGACTCCCTTGAACGGATGCCTTTCGGCAATCAACGTTCGCACCTTCCACTCCCGTCGATGTATTTCATGACTTGGTGGAGAGTGGAGGGAACGATAGAATTACGATGAATCCATGGTCGTCCCAGCAGCAAATTGTAGGAGGTGTCAGCATCGATCACGTAGCATGTCACCTCCGACTTTAAGTCCCCGATCTGGCATTTGAGCTTGATCTTCCCTATTGGACGGGTACCATTGGCATTGAACCCATAAATGGTCGTCTGGGTAGCGCTCAACCGGTGTGTAGGAATCCCTAAATGTTGCATGACCCGTGAGGCATAATGCTCAATGCGGACCCGGGATTTACCTGAATGCGGCTTACTTTAGATGAACCAATATACCCTGTGAAGTATAGGGGTCGATCATGTTTCCCCTTAACCGCATATCATCTGCCGTGAAGATAATGCAGGGAGCATTTTGGGAGGCATAGAGGCAATCCTCTACATCTTCCTCCTGTGGTCCAATCGGCACTTGGGTTATGAAAACCTCAGCATTAGCTAGGGCCTCTTGCAAAGCTTCTCTAGTTGACTTCGATAGCCTGAGGAGCTCATAAAGAGTAATTCGGCCGGGTATTGGCCAGTTGAGTCAGGACGTCAAAGCGGTAAGGTGCTGTGGATCCTTCCGCGATGTCTTTTGAGAGAACTTTGGAAAACTGAAGCTCTTTCTGTCTCTCCACGGGTTGTTTTGTGGAGGGCTTGGCTGACTCTGTAGCGGATTTTGGAGGAGTTGCCGCCATTTCGTCATACTTTTTTAGATATGACTGACCCGAACGGGTTTCCGCCACAAGTTGGTTGGGTTCTGTGGCCAGAGCTATCGTTTCCTCTTCTGAATCAGTCAGCGAGGGAACGTCAGTTTCCGCTTCCCGAGAAGCACATACCACATTACAGGATGAAGCTTTTGCTTTGCCTTTGGACTTTCTGCTGGTCACAGTGGTCCATTGCTGGCCGTCCACAAGGTCGGGATGAACCCACATAACTTCTCCCCGAGTGTGGGAACAGGTACAAGGCCCTTCTCTTGCTGCTAGTGAGGGTCTATGTTGACCTTTCTTAGCTCCCCTCTTGGGACATGGACTACTCCAGAGGGTGTTGGAGGTTGTCTTCCAAACTGGAGAAATGATGTCATATTGGCTGTCACTTTCTTCTGCTCTGGACAGAGTTTTAATACCTCTGCGTCAATCAGAGCCTAAGGATGGCTTTGAAGACATAACAGCTCTTGGTGGGTGTCCCACCATCCTGTGATACAAGTAGTAGTTGGGACTATCGGTTTAACCGACTTCTTCAGGGCGTCTAGCTTCAGGAAGTTTTAATTTTTTGCTCTTATTAAGTAACTTGAAGAGCGAGTCAACATGCTCGTCCTTGAAGGAATACTGCTTGCTGGCGCGCGGTTGACTTGAAGAGCCACTTCCCTTGACTGGTTGAGGTTTGACGGGGGATTTGGTCTCTGTCGCCAAGTTATCCTTCTTTTCGCTTGGAGGGATGTGTCTGGCGCACGCCTTGCCGACCTCTCAGGTCTGGGTTTGTTTTCTTCTGCCCTAACTCGGGTGACAATTTCTTCAGCCTGTTCACCTTGTTGGATCAATTGTTTCCAGGTGCGGCTTTCGGCAACTCTTATTTGGGCGAGGAGCGAAGTTTGTAGATTGTGGCGGCATGTTTCCACCAGGGTGACCTGGGTCATACCGCTTGGACATTGGAGTGCTATATTCCAAAATCTTTTTACAAATGATTTGACGGACTCTCCCTTTCGCTGCTTGGTGGCCAAAAGAGTAGGCATGGTGACCTCTGAGTCGTCTTCAAAGAAGCGCGTTAGGAAGAGCTTCTCCAAATCGCCCCAATTCTTAATGGAGCCTTCTGAGAGCTTCATGAACCATTCAAAGGCAAGCCCTTTTAGGGTGCCGATGAACAAACGTGCCAGGATGACATCGTTATCTACCACATTCCCTATTTGAGACTTAAAGTAGTAGATATGTTGGTTCAGTGACCCTTTACCATCAAATGCTTGGAGGGTCGGAGCCTTGAACTTGGGAGGGTATGGAACAAGGTCCCACTTGGTCGGATATGGCCGAACCACTCCTGCTTCTTGCAGGACTTTCCGGTTGGTAAGGGCCTCAAGACGTTGCTCGAATTGATTCATTCTTCTAGAATGAACCTTTCCCTGGTCTCGGCCGTCCTTTTCCTGCGACGAGAATTTAGACGAACCAGAAGTAGGCTGCTCTTTCTCCTCTATATGTACAGAAGATGAGCTTTCTCCTCTTTTCATTTGCCTTTAGACTTTTTAGAGGAGGCTTTGTCGGTTGATTTCCTCTTGTCTTCAAGCAACTGTGCCAGCATCTGCTTGAGAGAATCGATAGATTCTTGTTGAGCACGAATCATCTCGAATCGTTCCTTTCTGGACCTGGGCTTACTGCTCCAAGCGCCTAGCTGTTTCCTCAGGAGTGCTTGTCATATATATAAAGGCCTCCTTCTCTATAGAAGAGTTTGAAGCCTGTGACTCTGCAATAGCGGAATGCGAGTCATTTACCTCAACGCCCCGAGCCAGGGCATTGTAGTTAATCGGGGGGATTGCCCCAGTCCGGGTGCGAGTGTGTCGGTACACTCCTTCCGGTTCTGTGTCAGACTCATCATCGGAGCTGACTGCAGGTTGCTTTCCCCTACTCCTGCTCGTCATGTTTTGCAGTGAGCTCAGGGTATTCAGCGTCAGAGAAAATTCTCCTCCTGTGGGAACGATTTCTTTTAGCTGATCGGGGAATCAGAGTCAGTTGTCTAACTAGAGACTGCTGGTTTGCACCTGAACTGCAACGGCACTCAGAGAGCATTGTGATAAGCCGTTCGCAGCAACATGACAAAGTGATTCGATTAGCACTTCTCTTCCTTGTCAAATAATCCCTTAGATCCGTGGGAGGGGATTGAAGAGATTAGCCTCGCAATGTTGAGGGTGGGAGGCATCCTTGATTGGCGCAGCTGGGTCGCAAGGTTCAGAGACACGAGGCTCATGAACGCAGTTCTTGCGTCGTGGCTTCGAAACGCGAGTCTGGCGTCTCTGCTGATAAGAGACGCAGCTCTCGTGTTGCTAATTATTGCGTCTGGACAGAGACGCTTGAGAAACGCAAGGCTGCTGGCCCCGTGCCAAGAGGCGCGTGCCTCTTGTCTTTGACAAGGTGCACGAGCTTCACGTTGGCGTTTGGGGAGTGGTGCTTCAGAAGCGCCAGCCTGGTGAACCTCACGTTTGGGCTGCCAAACGCGGACTTCACGTATCAGATATGGTACAGAAGAGACGCTGGTCTGAACTTCGCGTCCTATCTCTATTGGATAATCAGTTGTTCTAACTTGTAGTTGAGCGCACGCCTTCTCTGTCACCGTTCAGCGTTTCGGTTACGTTGTGGGGGTTGAAGGGAACCCCTGGCGACCTGGTGCTGAGGAAGAGGATGGACTGGCTGGACATCAGGAGGTTGACCGTGCGGGTCTCCTGAGAGACATTGACGCGAGCGTTATGCATGATGCGATTAGCCACGACATCCTTGACACAGCAGTCGCATCTTAGAGGATCTCAGAGCGAACTTCGGGGCAAATCCCCGTAGAGCCCTGCGGTAGGCCCGGGCCTTCGGGCTCTTGGAGCCAGAAGAGGAGAACTCTTCATACTTCGCTTGGTCAAATTCCACGACGAGTGATTCGACCGTTTTCCCATGTAGATGACGTCACCTTGCGCCACCACTTGCTCGTCAGTAGAGAAAATAGTCCCCAGCGGAGTCGCTATCTCTTGTTTGACGGGAGAAGGTTCCTTGTAAAATCTACTTGAATCAGATGAAAGATTACAATGGATTTACACTCCGATTACAAGAGAGGGAAGATGTTGAGACTTGAATCTCCCCTTTGTTAATGCTGGGTTCTTCAGGTGGCGGTGAAAAGTGAATCTTATTTTCCGTTGACCGGGTGAACGTCAAGAACTCTTGGGGATCTTCTCTTTGGATGGTTGATGGAGTGACACAGTTCTGGTTGACCGGAATCTCAAAGAGATTAGAAGCGCAGATTAACTTGTACGCATCAAGTTGTTTGAAGAGCTAGACTTTCTTTCTTTTTGGTGGAAGTCTCGGAGTTTTTATAGCTCACGAGCCAAGTTCCTCTCCAAAAGTCTTTAATCAACCGACTGACCGACCCCTTCTTAATAGCAAGTGGGGCTATTTATAGAGGTATCAGAGGCGAACGTGCCCGCTAAAAACACTCCATAATGGGGGGTTAACTTCCTCATTATGTGGGCAGTGATTGACCCCATAACAAGGGCAGTTATAACTGAGACGCGGGTTTTCACCCTCGCGCCTTGGTGCTGCAGTGATGCTGAGACGCGGGTTTCGACCCTCGCGTCTTGGTGCTGCAGTGATGCTGAGACGCGGGTTTCGACCCTCGCGTCTTGGTTCTGCAGTGATGCTGAGACGCGGGTTTCGACCTTCGCGTCTTGGTGCTACAGTGATGCTGAGATGCGAGTTTCGACCCTCGCGTCTTGGTGCTGCAGTGATGCTGAGACTAGCCCTGCGTCTGGAGTTCGGGACTCTGCTTTTTGATGACTTGTCTTTAGTGGATTTTTAGATAGCCTACAAAGTACAAGGACTTTCTCTTTTCTGGCTCCTAGAGCCCCAGGGTGGCGCAACAATCATGCAGGGTCTCCTCAAAGATTCGCCCCCAGGTCTCTTCGGAGACTTCCCCAAAGATGTCATGCGCAAACAGCGCCATTTCTGGCTGCTTCGCCGCGTGGCCTGCGTCAACGTCTCCCACGAGACCCGCGAGGCCAACGTCATTGAAGGCCAATCTTGCCACACCCCTCCTCCCAACATTCCTCAGCTCCAGGTTAGCAGGGATTCCCACAACCCGTGAAGATAACCGAAATGTTGAACGTCGACAAAGGCGTCGCGATGTCGATAACAGATGAAAGAAGCTAAAAAAACCATCTGTCCAGCAGATACAGGACATGAGGCTCAGGCCCGCGTCCCTTCTAAACTGTAAGAGATGCGCGAAGTCTGCGTCTGGATACTAAAACGCAGAGCTCAAGAGGCTCGCGTTTCTGAGGCTTCATTTCACAGATGCGATGTTCAACAATGCGAGGTCTGCTTCTTTTCTCATAGACACGAGACCCGCGTCTCTACAACAGAACACGAGACTTATAAAGTCTATGTTTCTCAAGTGTCGCTAGGTGAACACGACAATCAGCAACACAAGGTTCGTGTCTCTTCTCAGCAGAGGCACAAAACCTGCGTCTCAAAGCCAAAACGCGAGAGCCGCGTCTGTTCTACGGAACGTAAGCTTCGCGTCTTTGAACCCTGTGCCCTAAGATTTACGTCTCAGAGTTATGACACAAGGTTAATATTCGCTCTCCAGCGGTTAAAGTCAAAAGGAAGTTGAAAAGTCCTCATCCTCAGAGACTCGAGGTTGGACTCTTTGATCCACCTCCAATGGATCTAAGGGACTAATTGACAAAGAAGAGGAGTATTCATCAAATCACTCCACAATGCTACTGTGAATGGCTTATCACAACGGTGCTCTCTGAATGCCACTGCAGCTCGCATGTAAGCAAATAGTCGATGTTCAACTGGTTATCGTCTACGCCAGTCTCCTGCTCGGCCAAAAGGTATAGCTCCCGCACAAAAGAAAGCCTTTTCTGATGCAAAGTACCCTGAAGTTACTGCGAACATGGTGGGTCTAAGCACTACGCCTAGCAGAACTAAGGGAAAGTAGCCAATAGTCAATTTCGACAATTCTGACACCGAGCCGGAAGGAATGTACTGGCATACTCGCACTGAACTGGTATAATAGCCCCAGTGGACTACAGTGCCCTAGCCTGGGGCATTAAAGAAAGCGAGTCACACTCTGCCATCACGGAATCACAAGCCTCGAATTCTTTCGTAGAGAAAGAAACCTTCACGTACATGGCAGGGACTCCTGAAGAAATGGCCAGGCACTTTGAATAGCAAGTCCAGGTCTAGAGAGAGCAAGTCGATATGATTCGTGCTCAACAAGAATCTATCGATAGCCTCAAGTAGATGCTTTCGCAATTGCTTGAGGACAAAAGAAGAAGCCAAAGACCAAGACTCCTTCCAAGAAGTCCAAACGCAAATGGAAAGAAAGGGAAAGCTAATCTTCTGCACATACCGAGGAAGAGGAGCATTCCAACTCTGAGTCATACAGACCTCCATCTAAAGAGAAAGGTAATTCAGAGAACGAAAGCACTCATTCAAAAGGATAAGCAAACTGGAGCAGCGTCTTGAGGCCCTTGCCAATCAGAAAGACTTCCAAGAAGCAGGAGTGGTCCGGCCATACCTGACTGAGTGGGATCTTATCCCATACCCTCCTAAATTTAAAGCTCAGACCCTATAGGCCTTGACGATAAGGGGTCACCGAACCAGCACATATACAACTTCAAATCCCAACAAGGAATGTAGTATTAAATGATGCCATCCTGGCACGTTTATTCATCAGCACCCTAAAAGGGATTGCTTTTTGAACGGTTTATGAAGCTCCCAGAAGGTTCTATCAAGAACTGGGGTGATCTGGAGAAGCTTTTCTTGCCCGTTTCTTGAAGATGACTCGGAGATTACCATGCCAACTCTCCTGGCGACAAAGCAACAAAAAAGAGAGTCAGTTAAAGTATTTGTGGAGAGATTTCAGAATATGGCATTCTGATTTCCCAGTGGCATGACCTAGGCCACCTTGGTGGAAACATGCTGCCTATAATTTGTAACCTCACTCCTAATTAGATAGGAGTAGTTGAAAGCTGAACCTGAAAGCAGTTAGTTCAACAAGGCGAACAGGCAGAGAAGATTATCGCCAGGGTTAAGGCAAAGGAAAACAAGCCCAAACCCGAGAAGTCGACAAGGCATGCACCAAAAGCGTCCTTTCCAAGCTAAAAGGAAGGACACACTAGCAACAGAGATGAAGTCTCCCTTTAAGCCCCAACCGACTAGAGAGGGTAGCTCCTCAAGCCAGCCACGCGCCGACAAGCAGTAATCCTTCAAGGACAAGCATGTGGATTCATTGTTCAAGTTACTCAACAAGAGCAACGGACTAAAGCTTTTAAAGCTAGACGTCCTGAGGAGGTGGGCAAGACCGACAACCCCAATTACGGCTTGTGCCACAAGATGTTGGGGCACCCTACCAAAAGCTGTTACATTTTCAAAGACATCCTCCAAGTTTTGATTGATGTAGAGGTGCTCAAGCTCCGCCCGAAGCAGAAGAAAGTGACAGCTAACAGACGCCATTCCTTCAGTTCAGGGTACAACCTCCACTCCAGCCGGAGTAGTTTCCATCCCGAGAGGGGAACTAAGGGTGGTCAAAACAGATCCATACCACTAGCGGAAGAAAGATCTCGTACCTGTTCCTACTTCTCAGGGAGAGATCATGTGGGTTCATCTCAACCTCATAGAAGGCTAGCAGTGGACTACTGTTACCACAGGAACTGGAGGGGTAAAGCAAAAGCTTCACCTTGCAATGTGGTGTGTGCTTCCTCCCAGGAAGCAAAAACCAATGTCCCCTTGCTAACTGATTCGAAGGAGGAGACAATCATCCTTGCTGCAAAACTGAATGCACCGCTCGTGGCACTCGCTCGGGTCAGTTGTACTTGAAGAAGTTTAGTGAAATGGTGGCAAATCTGCCTAAACCCACCCCAGAACCAACCAAGCAATTCATGAAGCAACCCGTGTTAGAAGCAAAAGGAGCTTCGGTACACCAAGGCTCTCCCTAAGGACAAAGCGAAAAGATCTTCAGCACCTTACTGCTTTGATATTTTGGCTCAACTGACCAACATTCTAGCCGGATTACCCTCTATGAGCTCCTGAGACTGTCCAACTCAACAAGAGAAGCTTTAGCCGATGTTGAGGCCTTCATGGCCTGAATTCTAGCTAAACCACAGGAGGAAGATGAAGAAAACTTCCTCCACGCCTCTCAATAAGTCCCCAGCATAACCTTCACTCCAGACAACATGCAGGTTAAGGAGAAACATGATAGGCCCCTGTACTTCAGAGGGTATATTAGATTATCTGAAGTGAGCTGCATTCAGGTGGATTCAGGATTTACGTTGAGCATCATGCTCCGCCGGGTCATGCAGCACTTGGTCATCGATAAGCATCACTCAAACTATCAATTATGGCTTCAACGCCGATGGTACGCGCCCGATGGGAAAAATCAAACTCAAACGCTAGATCGAGGACCTAAGATCCGAGGTGACGTGCTATGCAATTGATGCCGACACATCATATAACTTGCTTCTGGGATGACCATGGATTCATCGCAACTCCATCGTCCCCTCTACCCTCCATAAAGTCATGAAGTATGTTGATGGAGATGGAAAAGTTTGGATATTAATCGCCGAAAGTCATCAGTTCAAGGGGGTAAAGAATTACTTTACAGACTCTGTCCTATACCAGGATTCTCTGGAAACAGATGAGAGTCCCCAACTAGAGGAACCAGACTCTGGTAATGAGGCGGATGTCTAGCCAGAGGCATAGGAAGAATGTCTTTGGGAGCTAAATCCACTTGTAACGAGCGTTAATAAGCTCGATGTCAATAACACGGACCCTTGGATCGAACACCTAAATACTCTCTGGGACATTCATTTTGAACAACATGAATCACCTACAGAGGATAAGTAACCCAGATTAATCTAAGAGATGAGGCCAATCCTATGCCCATTTTTATAAGCGAAAGCTTATCACCTCCCGAGGAGGAAGATCTAATATCTCTCGTGTAAGAGTATATAGATGTTTTCGCCTGAAACTATGAGGATATGCCTGGGCTTGACACTCAGGTGGCTATGTATCGTCTTAACATCAATCTGGACGCGAAGCCCGTCAAGCAACAACAACGATGGTTCCGCCCAGAGATAATGAATGTGATTCAGTCTGAAGTCAAGAAGCTTATAGACTCCGGTTTCATCAGGGATGAACAACACCCTGATTGGGTGGCTAATATCGACCTCGTCACCAAGAAGAATGGGAAGATCTAGACTTGTATTGATTTTTACGATCTAAATGAAGCTTGTCATAAAGATAAGTTTCTTCTTCCAATCACGGATGTCATGATCGACAACACAAGTGGGTTTGAACAGATGTCTTTCATGAATGGATTCTTGGGATACAATCAAATTAAGATGTACCCTGATGACGAAGCATACATCCTTCAGGACACCATGTTTGGACACATATATTCATAAATATTATTACATTCCTACATATATTCTGTAATTAATATTACAAATAAATTGTCTTAATGTTCTAATTCATGCAGGGTATGATAGGAGAAGATAATCATGAAATTTATCCAAACAAATTCAAAAGTTCAAAAGAAAGGGGATCGATTCAAATTCAAAGGTTCTGGAAGCTATCTTATCTGAAAACTGATATATCAGATAAGATAATATCATGTAATTTCAAAAGAAAATGGATTATTTAAAAACTATATCAGTTTTGCTAAAGATAAATAGATATCCTATCAATTCGATAAGACAAACTGAAAATTCAAGAGGATAAATGGATAGAGAGAATATCAATGGATGAGATGAAGCAATTTAGATTTAAATTCAGGCTGGATACAGTTTAGCATTTTAATTATAACTTTTGCTACCGAAATTCAAATCTGATGATTCAAGATGCTACAGGAAGAAGACTTAAAGGTCTACAATTTGTCTGTTGATCAGTCTTTTCAATTTTATAATTTGGTAAGTGAATTTAGTAATTAACACGCCAATAAGCTGCAAATCAGAATTGAACTCTGGATAAATCGAATCATGTTGGGAGATAAGGGGAGAATTCAAATTCAAAAATATTCTTTCTATCTTCATACGCTTTCTATCCTCTGTTTTCTCATATAAATACCCTCATACCTCAAAGGCACAAAGGGCAGCACTCCTGAGAGAGATTTAGTTTAGGTTTTCTTTTCTTCTTAAATGTAATTTTTTATTTTCTTTATTTTATTTTATTTTTAGGCTAGAGAGAGTTACATGATCAAAAGAGAGCAAGAGTTTTTATAAAGTGACACTATTGTAATCTTTTCTTCAAGAAGCTTATATTGAAGGTGACAATCAATGGAGGCTTCCCACTTTTCTTCATTGTGCTCGATCTCGCCGAAGTCTTACTGTCCTTTATTCTTTTCTATTATTTCCTTTACTTCATGTTGAGGTAAGTCTTTATTATGATTCAAACGATAGAGGTAAATATTCTTTTTTTTATTTCTGATTTTTTCATCAACACTTTTCTTTATCTCTTTTTGTTTCTTTTTCTTTTATAATTAAAACACAACACACCACCACCATCTCTTCTTCTACCATCTTTTTCTTAACTTAACTTAACATTTTTTATTTTCTTTTTATAAACTGAGAAAATAAGTATTAACTAGTTTTGGTAAATTAAAAGAAGAAACTTACATAACGCTTCTATCGCTGTCCCTCCCTGTGGATCATGACCCGTTAGCCCTAAGCTACATGGTAGAATTGAGGACCTAGAACTGTTCTAAAAGTCTGTATTTTGTTTGTGCAGGTTTGGCTCGATCATAATTTTGGCGCCGTTGCCGAGGAGGGACGGTAAATTTTCTTTTCTTTTGATTTACTTTAACAAATTAATCTCTTTTTCTTCTCTATTTTGATGTACGGAGGCTAATTACAGAAAATTAGGAGCTGCAGTGGACATATTGCTACTCTGTGTCTCTGCCCAAGAAGGCAGTGCATCAAAGCCCACAACTGTGGTAAACTACTAACTGTAGTTTCTTACAGATTGCTTGATTTTCAGAGATTTAGCTCTCTGCAGTTATTAATTTATCTGTTTAACTCACTCTGTACATATTTCTAATTAATAGTAACTTGTTGCTTTATAAATACTAAAAAAACGCTTGGACTCTTGCATCTTAGGGCATCTGTTTATTTCATTTCTTTACATTACTGTTGAAGAGTGCCGGAGAAAAAGGTATGTCTGCTTTTGCATATAGCTTAGAAAACACAATTGTATGTTATATTGCTTGTATGTTATTTTTGCTATATACTTGCACATGAGTACAAAAAACGATCTAAGGGCATATCCTTAAACAAGATAATGTGGGGAAGTCATTACCCTTCCTTAGCTCAAAAATCATCTCCTCACTCACTAACCCAGCCTAACATAAAATTGAGTAGACGTTGGCCTTAGGGACATCTCAGACTCAAATAGGGATTGACCTAAGGGAGAAGTTGTTAGAAGTTGACTCTTGCCAAATCGGTGTCTAAGGTTGGGGATTGAGGGGCAAAATCCCGAAGGCTGGTGGTTTGGCATAATTAGGCCCATCTCTTAGCACGGATACCTCCGACCAATCTTGCCCCTACCTGGCCGATTAACTTGTGGTCAGGTTTTACAATATACCTCCTGTGGATAATCAATAGTTAGGAGTCGTCTAGGTCTAAGCTCTACCCAAATATAGGCTAGATTTTTCTTTATCTTTTTGTTTGTTTATTTGTTTGTTTTGTTTGTTCTTGTGAAAGTGGATTATTATTACAATTATTCTGATTATAACTCAAATCCATATTTCACCCCAACCTCTTTCAATTCGGATATTACCAACCTGACATTATATAACTATAACTCTAACCAACCAAGTATGCTAGATTGGTCTTATCCGAATCAATATATGTCCCAATCCCAGTATTATGAACAAGAATGGGACAATCATCACCATTCTTCACCGAGTCAGTAGGGATACAACTCCCTCGAGTCTTACCATCAACAACCTCACCAACAAACAACTTCATATAATCCATACCAAGACGAACCTATAGAAGAAAAATATTCTTTAGAAAAGACTTTTGAAGCCTTTCTTGAGTCCACACGACAAATATAAATCATAGAGGACTCAATTCTCCTAAACAATTCCCAAATCCAAGATCCTTACTCTTATTTTCAAGTCCAACCACAACAAGAAGAATCGGTTGACTTAGAAAATACTATGGAATTCATGATTCAGTTCTAAATAATATTATTCATTCCCAAATGGATCGTCTTCAATCTTTTAATAGGTTAGAAGAAAAAGTGAGTCATTTAGTCAAAACAATTAATGATAGGAATGAGAAAACTCTACCTAACACATTTTGGACCACTCTTGATTCTCCTAGCCATATTGACGAAGAATCATGGTATCTTAGAGATTTTAACCAAGATTCGATTTCACCACATAATTTTGAACTTAACCAATATCAACCCATTGACAAATGGGCAATTTTCATTTCAATGAGATTGAACTTGAAGATGAATGTGACACCGATTTTCAAGTTGTGATTTAATTTTACTTTTTGAATCTATGCTGACTCCGGTATCCTTATCCGATTCGGACCTAATTCCGAAGCCAACACTGATTCCTATCATTATAGAGATTAAACATGAACCACTTATTTTGGATAGTCACATTCTATTATTGGAAAATGAATGTGAACTTCAATTCTATGATTTGGACCAAACTCATGAACCAACTCATATTCTCGAATGTAAACTTGATTTGAGTTTTATTCCAGAGTCAGTATCAGTTCCAATTCCTTTCATTGTTGAGCCCAAATCGTCCATTCCACAAAATCATATTCCATTGTTGGACAAAGGTTTAGATCGATATGACTCTGTGATGATATTTCAAGACTGGTCATATAACCGGGAAAAATTTTATGTTAGGATCTTGCATGTTCCTATTCATATTGGGGATTATAAAAATGTTAATAAGAAAGAGGTGATGAAAGGTGGGTTCCATGAAAATTCACAATATCTAGATTGAGCAGAAACGCTTGGCCCAATAAGACCACCACCTTGAGGTGACAATTTTCCTTCCCTTTTTTTTTCCTTTTTCATGTGTTATTGCATTTCATTCATACATTGAGGACAATGCATGAGTTAGGTGTGGGGGAGGGTTTACTAACATGCTAACTTCACTAATTTAAAAAAAAAAAAATCTTTCTTTAAACTTTTTGAAAAAGAAAATAATACTTTGACTTATTTTTGTAAAAATTAAGTTAATTTTAAGGAATAAGAGGATCACAATTAGGATTTCTTATACTTGGTCAAAATAAAATTATTTATTTGATTTTAAGGTTAGGAAGAAAAACTAAAAAAGTAATTAGTCTTAATTTTGACCTTGATGAAATATGCATACTTTATACACTTACACACTTAGGGTTCTGAAACAAAGATTCTTATGCCTTATATAAAAAAAAAATATACACTTACACACTTAGGGTTCTGAAACAAAGATTCTTATGCCTTATATAAAAAATTTATATACATGTATCAAAAAAAAAATCTCTGATTAAGCTGGGTATTTGTGCCTCATGAAGCATAAGTATCCACGCCTAAAAGTGGTTCATATAAATAAAAATCCTTAGTTTTGTGGCCTTATTTGCTCGAGTCCTAAGTCTTTGGGGTGTTTTCTCACCCAGTGTCCTAAAACCGTCTGGTTTGGGCGTGACCGACTAAGGCTCGTTACATGGGTGAATTAGAAAGCCTAATAGAGCTAAGGGATATTACCGTCATAAATAAAAAATAATAATAATAAGGCATAAGAGTTAGAGTTGAAGAATCCCGAGTCAAAATTTCACGGTCACAAGGTGCATATGACTTAGGGTAAAATAATTGACTAGATGAGAAATACAATTTTAATCCTTACCTTGATTGAAAATAAGTTTTCAAATAGAGACTAAGTTTAGGAATGACTAAGTTTTGATAATCATATGACTTATAGATTACTTGAATATTTACATTAATACTTCAAATATTTTTTTCCTTCAAAATGCATTTTTGAATATACTAATACTTTATTTCTTTTCATCATAAATTTTGTGGGTGTAATCCACTGAAAACCCTCACGAGACAAAACTCGTCCTCTAGAGGTAACATAGAAATTTAACGGCTTGTTGCACGTGCTAAGTGCAACCGTGATTCCTACGAAAGTGAGTTAGATTAGATCAATTTAGTGTTTTTGTTCTTTTCTCTTTGTTTTGCTCGAGAACGAGCAAAAGATAAGTGTGGGGGTGTGTTTGGACACATATATTACATAAATATTATTACATTCCTAGATATATTCTGTAATTAATATTACAAATAACTTGTCTTAATGTTCTAATTCATGCAGGGTATGATAGGAGAAGATAATCATGAAATTTATCCAAATAAATTCAAAACTTCAAAAGAAAGGGGATCGATTCAAATTCAAAGGTTCTAGAAGCTATCTTATTGAAAACTAGATATATCAGATAAGATAATATCATCTAATTTCAAGAAAAAATGGATTGTTTAAAAACTCTATTAGTTTTGCTGAAGATAAATAGATATCCTATCAATTCTAGAAGACAAACTAAAAATCCAAGAGGATAAATAGATAGAGAGAAGATCAGCGGATGAGATGAAGCAATTTAGATTCGGATTGAGGCTGGATACAGTTTAGAATTTTCATAACTTTTGCTACCAAAATTTAAATCTGATGATTCAAGATGTTTCAGAAAGAAGACTTAAAGGTCTACAATTCGTCTGTTGATCACTCTTTCCAATTCTATCATTTGATAAATTATATTCAGCAATCAACACGCCAATAAGCTGCAGATCAGAATTGAACTTCTGGATAAATCATATCATGTTTAGAGATAAGGGGAGAATTCAAATTCAGAAATATTCAGTTCTTTCTATCTTCATATACGCTTTCTATCCCTCTGTTTTCTCCTATAAATACCCTCATATCTCGAAGGCAGAAAGGGCACCACTCCAGAGAGAGATTTAGTTTAGGTTTTCTTTTCTTCTTTAATGTAATTTTTTATTTTCTTTATTTTATTTTATTTTTAGGCTAGAGAGAGTTACATGATCAAAAGAGAGGAAGAGTTTTTATAGAGTGACACTATTGTAATCTTATCTTCAAGAAGCTTATATTGAAGGTGACAATCAATGGAGGCTTCCCACTTTTCTTCATTGTGCTCGATCTCGCCGAAACCTTACTTTTCTTTATTCTTTTTCTATTACTTCACTTTACTTCATGTTGAGGAAAGTCTTTGTTATGATTCAAACAATATAGGTAAATATTCTTATTTTTATTTCTGATTTTTGCATCAACGCTTTTCTTTCTCTTTTTGTTTCTTTTTCTTTTATAATTAAAACAACTCCACCACCATCTCTTCTTCTACCGTCTTCTTCTTAACTTAACTTAACCTTTTTTATTTTCTTTTTATAAACTGAGAAAATAAGTATTAACTAGTTTTGGTAAATTAAAAGAAGTAACTTACATAATGCTTCCATCGCTGTCCCTCCCTGTGGATCACGACCCGTTAGCCCTAGGCTACACGGTAGAATTGAGGACTTAGCACTGTTCTAAAAGTCTATATTTATTTGTGCAGGTTTGGGTCGATCACACCACTAGGGGTGTATTGTTATATTATGATGCCTTTCGAATTGAAGACTGTGGGGGTGACTTACCAGAGAACTATGAATGCAATTTTACGAGTATATACGCAAAACAGTAGAATGCTACATAGACTATATTGTAGTGAAAAGCCGTGCTAAAGGCGATCACATAGCATATCTAAAGATGCGGGTGCATCAATTGAAGATTAATCCCACCAAATCCTTTCTGGGGTAGCCAGTGGTAAATTCCTCAGTTTCGTTGTGACATCTAAAGGAATCCACCTCGACCCAGAGAAAGTCCGCGTAATCTAGGAAATGCAACCCCGAGGAACCTTAGAAAGCTTAGAGGATTGCAAGGGTGACTAGCCTATATCCAGAGGTTTATCTTAAACCTCTCGGGACGATGCCAACCCTTCATCAAATTGATGAAGAAGGGTGTTTCATTCGTCTGGGATGATGCTTGCCAACAAGCGTTCAAGAAAATCAAGCGGTACCTCATGTAGCCACTAGTACTCACAGCTCCGGTGTCAGGAAAACTTTTCATGATATATGTTCGAGTTATGGATCATTCTCTAGGAGCTTTACTTGCCCAGAATTATGATCAGGGACACGAGCAGGCAATCTACTACCTGAGTAGAACCATGATCGGAGCAGAACATCGATACAACCCGGTCGAAAAGGAATTCTTGGTGTTGGTGTTCGCCATCCAAAAGATGCGACATTACCTGGTGGGCCAAGCCAACACGTCATATCAAAAGTCAATTCTTTAAGATTACTTATAATGAAGCCATCACGCTGAATGGTCGATTGGCAAAATGAGCCATATTGCTCTCCCATATGAGATGCAATTTCTGCCACAAAGAGCTGTGAAGGGACATGCAGTGGCAGACTTCTTGGTTGAACATCCCGATCCAAGAATGACCAAATTTTATGAAGATCTCCTAGATGAGGTCGCTAAAGCTTGCATGACCCAGACGACTTTCGAAGAACAGGTGTGGCAACTCTTCTTCGATGGCGCATCAAGAACGGGTCCTCGAGGAGATATCGTAGCAGGAGTGGAGGTAGTACTTGTCTCCCCACAGAACTACATAATCCCTCATTCATTCGCATTAACTGAGTCATATTTCAATAATGTAGCAGAATATAATGCTCTCTTGATCGGGATGAAAATCGCCGATGAGATTGGTGTTAAAAATCTCTAAGCGTACGGTAATTCAAAGCTCATCATTAATCAGGTTCACGGGGAGTATAAAGTTAGACACGAAAACTTTGTATCCTATCACAACACAACCATCTACATGGCGGAGAGGTTCAGAAGCTTCTGCATTGACCATGTACCTCACCAGCAAAATGCGCATGCAGATGAACTAGCGTCTCTCACCGTTTCCTTATCTCTTACAGCCAGAACGGCAGAGAAAGTACTCATCTACTGCCATGACCTGTACTGTCCAAGATTCATCCTTGAAGATGATCAAACCCTAACATAAAACCTTCAAGTCAAAAAAGCTTTAGGGACTTCAGCAGGTCCGGAGCTCAGAGATTGGCGATTCCCATACATCGACTATGCCTTGGAATACTACCCGATGACCCTAAAGAGGCAGTTTCCATTAGAACGACAGTCCCTAAATTTTACTACAATGTGTTCACAAGAACACTATATCACTGATCGCATGATGGAATTCTCCTCTTATCACATAAAGAAGTATAGGAAGCACTCAGAGACGCTCATGACGGTATGTACGGAGCTCACCTACCTGCTTCAAAACTTGGATATCGACTCCGAAGACTGGGATATTATTTGCCAAAGATGCTTTCTGACATCATCGCTTATGCTAAGCAATGCCACGCCTGTCAGATCTATGGTGACTTCATTCACTAGACATCTTTACCCTACGACTTCTTTGTGGCCATTTGAAATATGGGGAATGGACGTGGTTGGTCCTATCATCTCACCTTAATCCAAAAGGACACGAGTTTATCTTAGCCATAACCGATTACTTCTCCAAATAGACGGAGGCTATCCCCTGAAGGAGGTGAAGACATTTGACATGATCAAGTTCATCAAACATCATGTGATCTATCGCTTTGGCATGCCACGACGGATTGTCTATGATAATGATCCTCAGTTCATCAGCCAAGTATTTGGGAGGTTCTGCAAAAAGTTTAGAATTCAAAGTGTGTCTTCAATAATATACTACCCAGCTTTTATTGGTCTCACAGAAGCATTTAACAAAACCATTGTTTAGCTTCTCAAGAAGTTTCTCTCAAAAAGTCAATGCGACTGGGACAACAAATTAGGAGAATGCTTATAGGCTTATCGCACAACAGTGAGAACCTCGTTCTTTTTGGTGTACGGGTGTGAAGCCGTACTCCCACTAGAAATCCAAATTTTATCTCTATGTGTTTCCTTGACAACAAAAATAACAGATGAAAAGAAGCATCGATTGCGACTCCAAGAGCTGGAAGCTTTGGACGATAAATGCCTACAAGCTCAATAACAAATCGAGCTTTACCAAAGCTTGAATTTTCAGAGCCTTCAATAAGAAAGTTAAGGAGCGGACTTTAAAGAAAGGCGACCTCATCTTGGCTGTCAGAAGACCCATGGTAATGACACATAAGATGAAAGAAAAATTTCAATCCAAGTAGGAATGACCATTTGTGGTAGTGTCAGTCTACTCAAATGGAGCATATCGCCTGATAAATCCAGAAGGTGATACACTTATGATGCCGATTAATGAAAAATTCTTGAATAAATACTACCCTTGATCATTTTAACATTAAACCTTTAATCTTTGGATTAAGTATATATGACACTTGCATCGAACGTGTTCCCTAATGACAGAATTTTCGATCAATAACTATGTTCTGCTCAACACGAGCATGATGGAACTAGCGTCGATGATCAGATATCGCTAGAGTTCTAATCAACACATAAGAAGTTGGTTAAGAGAAATGGTCGGGTGAACAGCGCAGGGGAACACGATCTGATCCTTGACAAAATTGAGTTGATGAAGGCAAACTAACTGAGTTTTAGTTTTGTCACTCTTCTTTAGAGGTTAACAAAATCTGATGCCTCTGACGGCTAAGGATAGAGGAAAATGTTGATTTTTAAGTCCAACTAAGTCCTCGATAACTCATCATGCTGGGGGGAATAGCATGGCTAGCCTAACTAAAACGGTAATTGGTAAAGGCATACCAAATGCGTTGATAGTTAGGGGTTTGCTAAAAATACAAAAGGACTTGGTCTCACCTTCCCCTCTAAAATCTCTAAAAAATTCCTTTCATGAAATGGTAGGACCACAAAAATACCTGCATCTAATTCTCCGGCAAAATGAGCACAGATTTGTCACATTAACAATAGACCTCTGACAAGTCATTTTCTTTAATCCCCAACAGGGTTCGTCAAGTTACAATTACACCTATGACAATTTATTCTATTTTCTCACCAAAGTCTTCTACCAATTTCCTCCCATGGAGTGGTAGGCCCACAAACTCAAATGTTGTTATGTTAAGACCACACCTCTAATAGTGAAACGTTTCAATACTCCTCAGCGAGTATGAACATCTACTTGATAACCTCCTTGCATGGAGTCACAAGTCTTCATCCTTGTTAAGTTAACACTACACCTCTGACAATCCAAACTTCACTTGTTAATTCTCCCCGATGGAATGGCAAGTCCTCAAAATTGCTAATATCGCAAGTCAATCCTTGTATGTTAACACTACACCTCTGACAAATTACTGTTAAGTTCACTATTACACCTCCAACAGTAATCAAGTTGCTGCCAAGTTTAACATTGAACCTCTGACAGTCACTTTCCTTAGGCTTCCATATCGAAGCTGAGACAAGCGATGCCAAATTTAACATTAAACCTCTAGCATCCAGTCCATTGTTAAGTTCAACAATACACATATGACAATGATATTCCCCCGAACTTCTGTATCAAACTCGAGATGACCAATGATAAGTTTAAAATTACACCTCTAGCATTACCCCCACTGTTAAGTTCAACACTACACCTATGACAGTGGTATCTTTAGTTTTCTCAACGAAACTGAAATTCTTGTGAAGCTAAGTTAACAGTACACCTCTAGCTTACATCCTTGTCAAGTTAATATCACATCTCTGACAAGATTCAATCTAATCCGTTAAGTTAATATCACACCTCTGACGGTAAAAAGTACTTAGATCCCCACGGGCCTGGTCTTACTTGTTATTCTCATCAATAGAATGGCAGGTCCACTTAAAATCACGGTTAGGTTGATATCATACCTTCAATAGTGTTCTCTCTACTCCCCAACTGAGTCTTAATTATATTAATACTAAACCTCTAATGAAAGACTCAATTACAATCCCCTGCAGAGTAAAGACTTTACTTGTCATTCTCATCCATAGGATGAAAAGTCTCTATAAAACCTATTCCACTCCTGTCAAGTTAATATCACACCTCTGAAAATAACCTTTTCAAATTCCTTAAATGGAAATTTTCAACTTTGAGTTGCTAAGTTAAAATATTACACCTCTAGTAGATTGAAGGTAATCACCTGTCTGATTTTCAATGCAAAAAGGAAATCAAGACAAATAAGAAGGCGTGAAAAAGTGTCACTTTTATTGATATTTAAAACTATGAAAGTGATATAAAATGCTCTCTTATCCAATAAGATTGAGTGTTACAACAAAAGGAGTACAAAGAAGTCCCTCTTGCTCAGCGAAAGGTTGCACTCACTCCTTGAAACATTGAAGATACACAAAGTACGTCTTCTTAACTGTGGCCGAGAACAACAGATCAACTTCCTCTCCTCTTGACAACAATAGTGTTTCTCGAGGTGAAATGCAAGGGAGCATTCTAATTCCACCAACCAACTAGTACGAAGGTATTCACAAGGCCGTAATCCTTCGCTTAATGGGAAGCTCCGCCACCAGAAGGTGATCCAATGAGCACGGGTTTTTAGTTGCTGTCACCTCTCTGAACAAGATTGGTAAGGGAGGATCCGAGATCTTACTGGTGACGTCTACTTTCCCGTGACCTTGAAATGCGCCCTGCTCATTGTAATCAGGAAGGATCCGAGACCTTACTAGTGCATCATGCCCAATAATGTCTTGATGTGTATCGAGAATCGCACGGATCTTTTTCGCCCTTGGACAGGAGTTCTGACTTCTCAAGTGGTCGCCAATCGAACAAACTGGTTGTTTCATGTCTATCTTAATGGACGCGACAAAGACACCAGAACCGGCACCAATGATATGGCCAAGACCTGTAAGAAGGAAAGCCTGAGGGTTAATTTTTTGCAAAGACAGGAAATGTGGATCCAATTCTTAAAAAAAATTTCTAAGTCATGAACTACAGATGTGAGCTTCATACGTGATCTCGCGTTTAAAGCTTCAGGACGCAGAGTTTACCATGCTCTGCAAAGATAGAAAATATGGATCTGAATGCAAGCACAATATTAGACTCGCGTTTGATGATTGAAATGTGGGGCATATATTGAAGGCGCAGACGC
This sequence comes from Agave tequilana, assembly GCA_038442645.1. Lineage (NCBI taxonomy): Eukaryota > Viridiplantae > Streptophyta > Magnoliopsida > Asparagales > Asparagaceae > Agave > Agave tequilana. Next base: position 137,546 of record JAVJIF010013238.1, read on the forward strand.
AAGCTTTAAAAATTTTCTAAGTCGTGAACCCCAAACGTGAGTTTTATATGCAAAACCCGCATTTAAGGCCTCAAAATGCAGAGTTCGCCACACTCGCGTCTAAAGAACTCAAAAGAGTGTTTTCAAAACGCAGAGTCTGCCACACTCGTGTCTGAAGAACTCAAAAGAGTGTTTTTAAAACACAGAGTCTGCCATACTTACATCTAAAGAACTCAAAAGAGTGTTTTCAAAATGCAAAGTCTGCCATAGTCGCGTCTAAAGAACTCAAATGAGTGTTTTCAAAACATAGAGTCCACCACACGCAGAGTCTGCCATACTCACGTTTAAAGATCTCAAAAGAGTGTCTAAGATTTTAAGATGCAGAGTTCACCACACTCGCGTCTAAAGATCTAAAAGGAGCAGTCTTAAAAATTTTCTAAGTCATGAACTCCAGACGCGAGTCTTATATGCGAGACCCGTATTTAAGGCCTCAAAATATAGAAGTTACCATGATCGCGTCTGAAGAACTCGGGATTCAAAAATTTAGAAGCTCGAGTTTCATCAGTTAACGTGAAGATTGCATTTGCATAGCATAGATGAGTGGATCTCAAGTCAACTGTTTAAACTTCAAGAAAGAAGTTTTAGAGGTTTCAAGAAGAGATCAAGAGACAGTGCATGGACACATGGATCTCAAGTCAACTGTCTAAACTTCTAGAAAGAAGTTTCTTCAAGAAAGAAGTTTTAAAAGTTTCATGAAGAGATCAAGAGACAGTATGATCGGTGATGATAGAGCCACAAGGAAGCAAAGTCTTATTATGGCAAAGGTTATTTCCTACATGAAGAATAGTCCTTAGAGGGAGGACACGTCTGTCAAGACACGGCCATGAAAGCTCCAGAGAGGATGCTTTTTTATTTTGAAATCACTTAACAGCGATAATCATTGAAGAAGATTGCAAGAAAGCATCATAGCTTTGGGTTCGTTCAAAGAACTCGGAAAGTTCTTCAAGATGCAGGCTCGAAGAAGAAAACAGTCTAAGAACCCAAAAGGTTCTTCAGAGAGCCTGCCCATAAAAGGAAAACAATCAAGATGAATAACTGTTAGGAGGTTCATGGCCTATTTATAGGCTCACTAATGGCCATTAATTAACGGCATAAAAATCAAAGCCGTTATTAAAGGCCAATTAATAGCCTTAATTCGTGACGCGAATCTCAAATCCAGTTGGAGTAAGACACGTGGATTTTTACCCCGGGAAGTCCCAATAACACGCGTCCCTAACCGTCAACGCCGACTTTGCCTTGAAAGATCCAGAGAGATCTTCACGCATAGGGAGTCGCGTCATCAAAATCGCGTATCTATAACTGCAAGAAACACTTCAAGGGCTGCGTTTTGAAGCTCGCGTCCATTCACAAACCAAATTCCGCGTCCCTTAGACAACCGAGGGCTGCTTCCCCTCCAACAAGTTAGAGAGTGCAAGGATGCGTCCCTTCATTAGTTTAAGGCCATGCCCTTTCATCAATTCAGGACTGCGTCCCCTATAGTAAATTGAAGAGCGCACCTCTTCAAATAGCCAAGGGCTGCGCCCTTTCATCAATTTAGGGTCGCGTCTCTCCTAAACCCTGAGCCACGTCCTCCCATCAGTTCAGGCCGCGTCTCTCCTCAATCCAGAGCCATGTCTCTCCTCAATCCAGAGCTGCATCTCTCAATAATTCAGAGCTGCGTCTTTCTCAACTACTCAAAGGCGCGTCTTCCCTACAATTCAAGGCTGCGTCTGATAAGAATTACTGTCTAGCTTTGGACTAACCGGTCATGTCCATGAGGAGGAATGCGATGAAAGCTTTTTGGTATTTTTGTTTAGAAAGTAAAGAATCGTGTTTGTTTCTTTTAGTTGAAAAGAGAATGGAGAGAAAGAAAGTGATTTAAAGAAAAATTTAAATTTGGAAAAGGTTTTAGAGAAGATGATCTTTTAGAAAATGATTTGAGAGTGATGTGATTTAAATTATGAAAAAAGATCCGGGCTCACTAATTTTCTACTCAACTACGTACTTATCTCAAGAACATTTGGGTGCATCACTTTTATCATAGGCAAAAACCTTTAGTTTCTTTTAATGTCTAAGTAAAACAAATAAGATGTTTTTAGTTTAAATTTAAGCCTTTTCTTAGGTCATCATTAAAAGAGAATGTTAAACTATCAAGCGCGAAAAAGCAAGTATGAAATAAAAACAGTTTAAAATGATTTGTGCTTTGAAAGTCTCAATTTAAAATAAAGACATCCTCATGTGCTTTCAAGAACGAAGTTTAACTCAGGTATTTTTCTGATTCAAAAGAGTTGCTTTTATAAAAATCAATCAAGAGAGAGGAGGTAGAAGAGATTAATTAGTGAGTTCAGAAGATGATTTAGCTACTCATGATGAAAGAAAAACAATCAAGAGAATGAAAATCAAATATAAACATACCGAATTTGAGTCAAGTTGAATAAGCGAGTTGAAACTCCTTTGATTGTCACTTCAAAGATAAATTACACACTCAATTCTACTCTTCTCTCTTTGCTGGTCTAAACTGAAAAATAAAGAGGAGATATAACTTCTCCAAACTTTCTAACAATACTCCTAAAACCCTAAAAAATGAACAAGAATTATAATCCTAGTCTTCACTCCCTTCTTCTCTGTCGAAAATGGTATTTATAGGGAAAAATCAGAAGGGAGAGGGCGTAAGAAGATTGGGGGAGCGAACGCTCCCCCACCACTTCAATCAAGCCATAGAAACGCGGCTTTAGCCGCGTTTTCACGGCCATGGTGTGGCTAGGTGGCCACACCTGGTTGGAGGAACTCTCTGCTTTAGCGATATGGCTTTATCTCCTGCTGGTTTTCCCGTTCCAGCTCCTAGATTTGACGAAACGGTCTTTGATTTTTGGCTTTAACTACTTGATTTGGGAAGATTCATTTTAATCAGTTTTCAACCTCTCTGATTTGCTAAGATCTGCCCTGATTTCTTGATTTCAAAATTATTCTGAATTAAATCAAAATTTGATGGGCTTTTAGGCTCATTTCTCTTCCTTTTCTTTTAGCGATAGGCCTGTATTTAAAAAGATAAAATAAGACTTATTAATAGGATTTATTAGATAATAAACATGGTAAGGTGACAATATATATATACAATACATGTGACCAATCAGCGTCTCATCAACAACTCAATGTTGCCTGAGTTTCTCCTCTACAACTTATAGCCACATCTCAGCAAATGTCTAAAGACAGCGTGTCCATAATGATCCAGAGTCGCGTCTGTGAGAACTGCGTTCTCCCATACAACAAAGAGTCTGTCTGATTATCAAACACAAAAAAAAATAAAGATGAGATAAAATTTGATAACTTTTAATATTTATATCAAAATGATATAGCCTCTCTTATCTGATAAGCGGAGTGTTACAAAAAAGGGGAGAAATACAAAAAAAAAGAGATATAAAAGGAGGAGGGCTAATATCGCTTAGCCAAAGAGTGAATTTGGTCTCGGAGGCACTGAATCTCACATTGGCGTGTTTTCTCAACTTCTGCCTAAGCTTGAACCCTCAACTCTTACTTTGACAAGAATCTCTTCGTGGCCAGTTATGCTTGAAGAGATTCCAGCTTGGAAACACGGGCAGTAAGATCTTCTTGGACCCGCTTCTTGACAACCTCTAGCTCCTCCAGCCTCTTTCTAGTAGCAACAAGTTTCTGCTCATTTACTTGATTCAAGGTTTGCACCTTGGCGATAGTTGCCTGAGTATTGGTTATAACTTTCTCTGCGTTCTTGGTAATGACCTCAGATTCTTTGGAGACATCAACAAATCTTTGATAGATGGCCTAGAAGTCATTGAGGTGATGGGCCTCCTCAGCCATCTGCTCTTCCATCTTTTTTTGTTCGCATTCTTGAGCAGCGAGGAGCTTATTTAACATTAGTCGGGCCTCATCCACCAGATTAACCTTTTCCAACGTTCTCAGTTCCTTCAAGCATATCCCCAGCTGTTCCACTAGTATCAGATATTCCTTGGCCTACTCCAAACTTTCAGTATGACGAATGTTCTCGATCTGGTTTTTAAGAAGCATTCGGGTAAACTCGAAGGAACTTCTCCGGGAAAGAACCAATTCGATGCAGGATTTTATTGAAGTGAAGAATTGTTGCACCATCTGATGAGCCATTTCTTCCATAATGTCCATGGCTGGAGCCAACTCTGTTGATGCACTCCCGAACCCCCTTTCTATGATTGTGCGTATGGTGTTTATAGAGGCAGAAGCCATTTCACTTGATGCAGAGACAAGACCGGCAATAGGTTCCATCAACGTCAAAGTTGTGACCGACACCTCCGGAATTGTTATGGTGGTAGTCTCAGAGATGACAACCGCAAGGACAAACTTTATGGTACTTGGTTCAGCCATTGAAGTCTGAAGTATGCTGTCCTCTGCGCCAGTGCTTGCCACGAGCTTTTTCACTTGAGCCATCTCAGTACTCTCTGTAATCATAACATCGATGTTAGCAATAACGACGAGAATGAGAGAATATATAGAATCTTTATTCTCTTACCCAGCTGAGGATCCGAAGATGGTAGATCCTTTAGTGGGCTACTCTGGGATAAGGGTTCCCCGATCACGGTGGTTGTACCCTCAAAGATTGTGCCAGAAGTAGGAACTTTAAAGCTCTCCAACTGGACCAGCTCTTTAATCATCTCCTCAATATGAGTGAAGGTCACGGCTCCAACACCAGTGGCAACCCCTGGAAAACAGTCAGGCAAGCGTTAAGACAATGTTCATATGAAGAAAAGAATAGGTGGGGTAGAAGACATACCCTCGGTTATGGTGACCTATCCCGATGGAGGAACCATCACAGGAACATCTAGCTACATCTTTTCCTCAGAAATGTGTGAAAACTTGCTGGTGTCAGAAAGAGCAGGTTCATCACCAAAGTCAACTTCGTCTCCCGAATAGCCAATTGTTCTTCAGACGATGAAGATGACACCTGAACCAAGGAGGCCTCAGTGACTAGAGCTTTTCCACTGAGAATTCGGTGGTAGGGCTGGACTCCGCAACATGGAAAGTAGGCATCAAGATACTGAAAGAGCCCAGTTGATGTACCTCCATCCCTCTTTCTTAAGCCGAA